>DWHQ01001699.1:0-10417 GCA_018247955.1 Eurytides marcellus marcellus | reverse complement strand
CCATAGTACAGGCTGTGCTTAGTTTGGGATCAGATGGCAATATGTGAGAAGTCCCATGATGATTAAAAAAACAGATGTACATTTTGTAACGGTGAATAAACCTTTTCCCACTTGGTGACATGTTTAGTTTGCAATTCCGTCCATGAGTCGCGAGCTTCACCTTTGTTGATACCGCCACAGGATCGTATGCCGAAACGAAATTGACGCTGAATTCCTCTGTAAGGCAAACGTAAACAATTTAAACAACATTCCTTCACGACTGTTTCGTAAATGTAAATATTTCGAAACAAAATACCCTGTGAACGTTTCTCTTTATTTGGTCCATGATGATTCCTTGAATACTTTATGCTAACTGGTTGATGAAATATATTCTTTGACTGTGTATTTTGTCGTTCTTAAATGTATTTGCTTGCCTATATAATGTCCATTGATTTGGTAAAGAATATAAAATTAATGACAAATGATTTAATCGGTATTTGAAAATTTTAATTTTATTCAGTTATTTGTGATGTTTATGAAATATAAGCTGTAGACCCTTAGTTAACGGGCTAGCTTTTGATTCAATTTTCACATACAATATTGGTTCAAATCCTGGTGCTGGCGCCAATGAAATTGTTAATTTCTCTTATAACATACGTTCACACACATGTATATATTTAAGAATGTATAGATATGTATTTAATGAACAATATAAATCTCTTACAATATTTTCAATTTTTATTACATTTTGATAATATGTTCCTGCATAAATCAAATTATAATATTAACAGATAAACGTTATTTTACCTGAGTTACTGTCACAAATTACTTTTACTTACTTTAACTGACTTTTCTAACACAGTCTAACGGACTACACTTCGATGGCTTCTGCAAAATAGCAACGCAAGAGCGCATTGAGCGAAGAGAATATATCCATATGAACAATTGTTACAGTATTTTTATTTAATTTTCATTCAGTTTTTCATTGCATTTAGCAAGTTTATATGTATGTCGAACTAGATTTGGAATTTCATAGCCTTTTCATAGTTAATCGTTTTTTCAAAACCATTTTAAGATAGAATAAGAAATATTTTGTGTCATAAGGGCGTTTTACATACATTAATTTCAAACAAACGCTCAGATCCGACACAATTACGAGTATCTGTAGTTCGTACAAATTTTTGCCCCGGATGAGAATCGAACCCACGACCCGAAGCGAATAGCTTAGCGACTGCGCCAAACGGGTCATCAGAATAATTGATCATGAGACGTCTCTCTTAAGATGATCGTCTACTAAATAATCATCTCACTTTACATCACAACAATATCGCAAAAGAAGGGTACATAGGTGACGTCGTACGGTCAGATTTTATTATTCATAAAACACCACGGGCCCAATTCGTTTTACGTCGTCCGCTAAATAACAAGGTTCAAGAGCAGCCGTACGGTTAAACGTCTAATAACCGGCAGGCGGCTAATTGTTAGATTGTTTAACAGCTCGGCTATAACCTCACTTTATTATTCCAGTGTTTGCAAATTAAATTTTAATATTGCGAGGTTTATGATTCGCTGTTTTATAACGTTTTAAGGTTAGACGATATTCTCTTAGTACTCGTGAGCCGATATTCTTATTAAGTTTATGCGTTTAATCATCAAAAGTTAAAAGGTAATTTCTTGGGTGCTTACACTCGCTTCTATTATAACCTTGCCAAAGGTATCTATTATCCTTGGATGAAAAAAGTATTGAAATGTCTATGAAATTAATTTAATTCTTTTTTAAATTAATTTTGTTTGTGACTGGCCCGTTGGTGTAGTGGTTAGTGCTCCTGACTGCTAAGTCAAAGGTCGTGGGTTCGATACCCACCCAGGACAAATATTTGTGCGATGAGCAGAGATATTTGTTCTGTGTCTGGGTGTTAATTATCTATATAAGCATGCATTTAAAATATATAAGTATGTCTATCAGTTGTCTGATAAAAGTACAGGCTCTGCCTAGTTTGGGATCAGACGGAGTGTGTGAGATGTCCCATGATATATATGATATTGTATACTAGTATTCAAGATGACTATTAAGTCACTTAAAATATGCCACCCATAGCTATGGTAATCTCTTGAAAGACTCTCCATGCACAGTGCTAAGAAATACACGCGGGGTATACTTGGATATACTACACCTGTGCCAAAATCTCTATCAATCCGAAGGACCCGAGGATAACAGAAAGACCAACTACCACACTATCACGTTTATAATATGTAAGAATTGTTTGTTGTATATTTATTATTAAATTGTTCAATTGGTTGCCAGCCAAACCTTTTTGTAAAACGAAGATATCGTGAAGGAATATACATTAATAATGATTAATTATTTATCGAATTTAATAACGTAGTTTCACGTTTGAAATATTCAATTTGTAAAGCCTATTAAAACCTCTCTTCTGCCTCGGCTCAGTCATTTAACAGACCAATTACCTTATTATAACAAAGCCTTAATGTAATGTGTTTTTCATACACCCGAGTGAGTTTTAACCCAACGAAGAGCTAAAAAGCTTTTAGCGTTTCCAAAGCATATTACTGAGTTCTTAACGGTTGCTTACGCTGCCAAGGGTTTAGGAATTAGTTAAAAGCACGGATTAAAGAATAGCACTAAAAGCTACACTTACCCGTTGTACCCCGATGGAACTAAAGCTTATGCATCGGTGAGTGTCGAAAAAACAAATGTGTTTTGCCCTAAGGCCTTCAAGCACCTACAGGCACCTACGATTGCGGCTGAAGTGTCACTATGGCGATCCTCCGACGTCTGAAAAGCCATTACCCAGCCCCCATTTATAACACCACTGCACTTCTTCGTGAGCACATGACTACATCTCGCGTTATGGTTGCGTCGCGAAATTATTCGTATACGATCTTTGTCTATGGCTGAATTTCTCTCGCCTGCTCTGCTCCAGGAATGAGGCGTTTTTTTCCGAACAGATAGTAGATGCATTAGACGTACGACGATAAACTGCGAACTTTGAAAAGAACTATCGATACAGAACAAAGTTACTTCAAAACAATTGTGAAAGTTATAAACGCGGTACTTATTTGAAAATAAATCGAATAGCTTTTGAATCGTACCGATTCGTGAACCAAATAATAAAAAAGTCAGCCCAATAAAGGGCAACCAGACGTTTATTTAGCATCTTTTTCAGACAGATTTAGAAAGAAAAAGATTCCCTAGCGGTTTTATTAGGTTCGAGGCTTTAATTAAACAGTTCGGAAATTTCCTCTTTGTTTATCAAACGAATCATTTGATTATCAAAACGTAAGTTTGTTTGGGATAGTTTTTTTATTAGGGTGGCAAATGAGTGTACACCTGATGTTGATACTTCCGTCCATGGACATCTAAAGGTCATAGTTAGTATAGTTAGCCTAATTTAAATATACATGTTTCCAATTCGACATCGAGTCGATGTTTCTAATTTGAATAAGATATTGTTACATGTAATTATCATATATTAATAGTGTTCTTCCAATTCGTATATGATAATTTGACTTTAAATAAGACGTAAATATGTAATTGCCAATTTATATTAATAATTATTTATCTTTAACGCGTAATTATTTATCTTGAAAGTGGTCGCTTTTGCAGAGAGTCTGGGAGAGTGAGACTGCAAAGTGGTTTTGTGGCGTGTGTGTACTCAGTTTTCAAGGCCAACGCTTCCAGAAAACTTTGAGAACGTTTAAGAAATGCTGAGAATAGAGATGATCCATGGTGTTTGTGATCTGGGTCACGTACGCAATGCATACCCAATTCGAACTTTGAACTATTACGGTCGAAAATACTGATTCAGTATAGTACTATTTCGTACCAAATTCTCGCATACCGTCAGATATGCGATCGAATTAACTCATCGTTAAATTTCATAAGAAAAGCAAAGACGTGTATCCTACATTTTCTTTATGACCGCTAACAACGTCCATAAATGCAAAATTTTCACAAACGAAAATCTTAAAAGCAACCATGAATGTTGACCGATCTTTCAATTTATCTTCGTGCGAATCGAAAGCAACGGCCCAAATCGATACGGGCACTCGATCTCGAACGTAACGAATGAGCGGTGCGCCGCCGGCCGAGCGAAATGAACGAATGGAACGAACGGGACGAATGGAACGACGAACGAATGAGGCGGAACACTGGAACAGCGGGACAGCTTAACCATCGGCCCATTTACTGGCTGCGGTCAAACGGCAATCCGTCGTTGCGAATAAAGAAGCCCCGGCGTCCGTTGAATTTGTCGTCACGTTCAATCATTGCCCCGGACGCTATACAAGCGCAAACAATGCCCGGAGTCCGGGGAAACAAATGAGCGCGAGGATAAATCGCCCGACCTCACTGAAATAATTGAAAATGAGAGACTCTTCCCCCCTCTTTGTGCGGGTCGATGACGGACAATTTTTACTTCCCGTCGAAGAGAGATGGAAAAGTTTGTGGATTGATTCCTCTCTCTCTCTCTCTGTTATTAAATGTGGTTGAGAATAAACTTTCGAAAGACCGATACCATATTTGCAAATCCTATCTAGAGAATAGACCATTGATTCTCTTACTCCTTGTCTTTCGCTTGTAAGATCTTAAAAAAAGAAAACACTTTAAGCACCAAACTAGATGAGACATTACTGTACACTGTTTGGAATTCTAATAAATGTCGTAACCCTACGCAAATTTGATGGAATAAGTTTAACACAGTAAAATGTTAAAGGCGAACACTAAAAATGAGTTACGTGTCAAAATCGTTGCTTCTCACTGACCTTGATATATGGTAATAAGCTTAATTTCTAATCGCTCATATCGCTAGGTAACTCATAAAATATTAATATCTATCTATTACTATACTAAAAAGTAATATAATAAGAAACGTTCAAAAGGTAACATTACCGTAAGACAATTTTAAAACACATCGTCTAAGTCGACTTGAATTCACCATTTCGCAAATTCAAACGTTCCGAAAAGGGCCCTAAATTTGAAAAACATTACCGATGCATTGTTAACAGCATACATAAATGATAGAGTGGCGATAAGTCGGAATAACAAGACCGCCATTGAAAAATACATCAATCGACCCGCAAACGATTCATCGAATTTCGACATAGAAAAGATTCACAACGACGAAGAAAAGATTCACAACGACGACATCAAACTGCTTATGTATTATACTTGCTAGTAATATATAGTCAATTATAGAATATATATCTATTAGTAAGTATTATTGTTAAATTTGACAAGTATTTCATTTTAATTTTAATTAACTTCATTGCTTTTTTGCAATGAACGATGTATACTTTTAAACTGTAAATACTTAAACATGTTATAATTGGTACATTAGTTTTATTTCAAAATGCATAAACGTCGAAATTAAGGAATCACTACGTAGCGTTCAATAGATTTAATGCAAGCTATGTTAAAAAACTCACGTTGACATGGAAAATATATATCTTACAATGTTCTATAGCACGCCAAGCTTACAAACTGCAAATCACCACTTCATTACATTAAAAGTGGATGAACGCAGTTACTCGTAAGAAAGATGTGGGAAGAATCCGAGAATGCGTGCATAAGGTACGCGCCTACTCATCAAGCTTGGTGTGAATCATACCTTTTCTGTCTTGTAAGCACGCATTCACACTGCACATTTCTTATACGCTTGCATTGTAGGCTGTAATTGTCAAAGTCGGTACACCTATAAATAAAAGCTAGATCACCTTGTCTATAGGTTTTCTATTGCACTTAATTAATAATTCATGAATCGCTGTATTCAATACATGTTTTCGTTGGCATTTTAACCAACAACATAAAAGAAGGAGGTTCTCAATTCCACTTTATTTTTTATGTTTGTTACCTCATAACCTATTACTGGGTGTACCGATTTTGATGATTCTTATTATATTTGAAAGCTGGTGCTTGTTGTGTGATCCCATATAAATATTAACGAGATTTGAGTAGTTTTTGAGTTATATTATGCGTATTTTTGTTGTAAACGGTATATTGAAAGTAGATTTTATATAAAGTCGTTTAATACATTTTATAAAAAATTGAAAGTGGCGGTGCAAGACGTGGGTTCGATTCCCACCCGGGACAAATATTTGTATGAACTACATAATTGTTCCGGATTTGGCCATTTGTGTGAAATTTATGTATGTAAAAAACCCTTATAACACAAGATATTTCTATCTTACAATAAGGGTAGCGTTTTAAAAACAAATGTTTTTGTAACTGTTGTACTTGCATTTTAAAAGGCGAAAAGTGGTAAAATGTAATGTGCCCTCGCCTTAACTCAGATTGGTTAATGTTTAATAGTAGCGGTAAACTTATGTTACGCTCACCTCGCAACACGAACGACCGATTTAATTTGCCGACTGCGTTATGGAACTACGAGATAACATTCAGTCGATTTAACTACGTCACCACGTGTCATATCGCGTCCAGATAAGGATTTGTTTTAAGCTAACTCTTAACCCGGTTTAGGCTTTCGAGTGACATTATTTTAGAAATATCATGGTAAGCACTAAAACCTGCAATCAGTATTGAAGAAAGCATGAAGGGTCGACTCATCTCAATGGACTAGGATGGTTGCTTTCAATTATCTGGAGAAACCATAGAGGATCCATTGGCATTATTGGTCGATGATCGCCTTCCCATTGCCTTGGCTAGTATAAAAAAAACTATTACCTTTTATGAAATAATAGAACACGAGTACCAATTTAGAGGCCAGGGACCATATTTCGATCCGTGGGACGCACGTAGGCTGATTAAATTACACGTAATTATATATAAATGTCTCGTAATTACACCGTTAAGTGTGTAGTCGTGACGAATCCGTATCTTGTTACAAATCATATTCCAGTCTACGGTCATTATTATAAATACACGTTATTGACACGATACATTTTTTCAAAGACCCGTATAATAGTCGGTCACTCTTTAATTTGACTATTTAAGTAATATTGTTGTTGTTTTTTTTCTAACAGGGTAAGAGCATGAGGCCCTGATTTCCCAATAAGTTATATCCATACTTGTCTTATCTTATCTTGACTGACGTTGATGCTTTCAGTCTATGCGGCTCTATAAAGCTTCATCGGATCACCGAATTCGTGGAAACTAGCATTGCACGAATTGGATAGTTATAAAGTGGTAACACTGTATGCCACTCACTCCATTTCCTGCACTCTACAAGCTCAACACAAGCACTACTAGTATACGAAAGTAAAAAGTTTATTGTCATAACCAATGTGTGTTTGACTGCTACAAATACATAACACCCACAACAGTATTGCCATTTTATTTTGCTTTAAAAAAAAATGCTGCCCCATTGTTAGTTATAAAAATATCTTGTGCTATGAGGGCATTTTATATACATAAATTTCTACAATTACAACATTTATCTGCCGTTCGTACAAATATTTGGCCCGGACGGGAATTGAACCCACAAACATTGACGCTGAAGCCAATAGCTTAGCAATTACGCCAAACGGGTCATCAAATATAGACAATGTCAAACCGAATGACACTGAATGTTTGATTTTATCTTAATTAATGTATGTAAATATATTAATATTTAATTTTCTGCACTTGTAATTAGTATAAACTTTAACATGGCCAAACTTTCGCATGTTTAACTTACTGTAATAGGCACACAAGGTTACCCAATTGTATATCGAACATAGTATATTTGCCTAACTCTGGCGTATTTGGTAAGTAATCGTTTCAAGTTCAACGTTTCTTCAAACTTTTTTCAATTTCACAGCGTGATAAGAATGAAAACAGTGTAAAAATTCGGTCCTCCGACCATCGATTGACAAAAGTTTTTTTTTTATAATATCTCTTACATAGATTGAAATTTAATACAACTAAAGTGCCAGATTTATTCCTATCTGTCACAATTACCAGTATCATTCATAACACTGATAAGATTGTTATTGTAGGGTTGACGATTATTTCACATACAGTGGTCATTATTTATATTTGTCGATGGTCAATTTTATAACTAGATTATTTGACATGAAAATAATAGATGTCGTACTTGTTCTCATTATCCTATGACTGAAATCAATATAATTTATACTCCAAGTAATGAGTTGAATTTCTATTTTTGTGAAAATCGGATAATTATTTAAAAAAAAATAATGAATAGTAAAAAGAGAGAACAGCTCGTGAGGGAATTGAACCCCCGACCACCACTCTTTAATTAGTTGGATGCTCTAACCGCTGAGCTAACGAGCCGATGTCAACACTGGAATAAAACAGAACCATATTCGTATTTGTTGTACTACAAATTTCATAAGTGATTGATAGATGGCATTAATTTCAATTGATATATATTTTTTGTTTAAATTTTACTATTGAAAATTCATTACTAAACGTATAATGCATAAAAACGAAAAACGAAATTTTGGGAACGATTTATTTGGAAAACATAATGGATATAGAGATGAGCGTTTTCACTATTCCGTAACCTTTACGTAACTATGGCAAAAAAGGAAATCTTTTATGCTTGTACTTGTAGCCTTAGGACTAACAGGAAAGTTGTATTTTATGTATGATTGTACTTAACATGTTATTAAGTAAATTTAAGACACAGTTCTGGTGCATTTAAAAATAGTCATATTTACATAACATTTTTTGCAAAATGTGTATCTTACAGCTTTCGCGTGTCATTTTGTTAGTTATTTTTAAATTTTGATTGAGAAAAGCAAGCTATTCGACTGTCTTGACCTTCAACCGACACCTACTCTCTATATACGCGTAGATAGTGACTCTATCTAGATATTGGAGCTCAAACTCAAGGACGCATCATAAATATCTAACTATTGACATATATAAACAAAACATTGCGGATAACCAGAACTTATCGCAATATCTAAAACTAAGCTTTATAAACCTTATTGCTATGAATCTAACGTTAATTTTGCAAGACTCGGTGCTAGCTGACGATATTCACTTCATCTTTTGCACCACAGACCTTTGCTTACATTAGAAAGAAAAGAGGCGAATATCAAGCTAAAGCGATTCGAGATGTATCGCAAATCATTACGTTTGCGTTTTGTTTGAATTTTTTTAGTAGTGCCGAGTGTTTTGTTACCGTACATACGCGTTATCAAATTCGCATTTTGTGTTAAGAGAAGAGTTATCGATACGATATGATATGTAACTGAAAACGATTTTCAGATACGCTTCGATATATCGAAGTCATGCCTAATACCTAGTTATATTATCTACGTAAGAAATATCTTTGCGAGAAGGATATGTACCTATAATAAAGTGCATGTTTATTCAAGTAATTAAAAAAAATATTTTTAACATCAATAAATTTTCTGTATCATAGCAGGAAAATTTAAAAAGCGGAATTTGTCTATATTTGTTACAAAATTGAGTATGCATTTTTAATATTTGCGCTTATATATGTCAATAGCAAAATAAGTTTAATAAAAAATACACATTATATCTTATCTTATCTTATCTTATCTTGACTGACGTTGATGCTTTTAGCCTATGCGGCTCTGTAAAGCTTCGTCGGATCCCGAATCCGTGGAAATGCTAGTTTCCACGAATTGGATTTTGTTCCGATATTACACTGCGAATATTGTAATAAGCCATATAAAATATTAGCATCCGTTTCAAGTCTTTGATAACAAAATGTCGCGGTTGTAATTATATCTATACAAATTATAAAATATATAGATTTTTCCCCTACTCTGCTCAGGATTAAGATATTTTATTTTCCGAACAAATAGTCGAATCATTTGATGTCGAAAAGTGAATGTAAACCAATCCAATTTTTAATTAAAAAATGTTGACTGACTTTCGAAACCCATTTGTAACTCAAGTAAAAATTCAAATGGTACAAAATTTATTTACCGATTAAACTAATTATTTCAGAGAGGCAAGTCGTACGCATGATGTAAGCCACACGCTTGGCGATGGCAATACAGTATCATTTATCGTTTACTATTACTTCACTCGATAACCATAGTTAAAAGATAGTCTATCTCGTTGCACAGTAATACTGCTGAAAACATGCACCTTTACATCGCAGTAATCCTGCTGCAGTCTTGACTGTACTTACATAATTGGATTTTTTGCGTGCTAGAAAAGTAGGAAGTCAATCAGTAGGAAGGGAGTCAGGTTATCGGCGAGGCACTCGGCCTTTTCATCGTCTTCAAATGTTTTGTTGCCATCAGACAACGTTCTCGCCAGTAGGCAGTGTGACGGCTAAATAACTTTCAAACAAGTGTCCCATGTCGGTCCGCATTTTTTTTAATGGATTAGTGGGCAAACGAGCAAGCGGCTCACGCAAGCGATCACCCCCGCCCATGGACATTCGCAACATCAGAAGACTTGCAAATGCATTGCCGGCCTTTGAGATAGGAATAAGCTCTCTTCTTGAAGGACCCTAAGTCGTATCGG
>DWHQ01001698.1:0-10418 GCA_018247955.1 Eurytides marcellus marcellus | reverse complement strand
CCTCCGCGGGATTCGAACCCACGACCTCCGTTTTGTAAAGCGCGGGCCTATACCACTAGGCCACGGAGGCAGTTGTGCGCCATATAAAGGTATACATAAATACGATACGTTTTTATGCTTACTGCTGCAACGAGATAAATGCGAATTCTTATTAAAACGGTATTTAGCCTCGCCTAAAAATTACTTTTTAATATAGACTGCGTTATTTCACCCTCCTACTCCATATTGAGACGCCGCTAAGTCGATAAAAAGCTGACATAAGTTATAACTGTTATATGTACATTATCAAGTTGTGCACAAACTATGTACATTTCCTTACATTTACATCAGGGGTGCTCAAACTTGAACTGCTGGCGATCTATTTCAATATTGTTAGATTCTGATCGATCGACTCTATAGGGCTGCAAATATTGCACTGGCCCGTTGGTGTAGTGGTTAGTGCTCCTGACTGCAAAGCCAGAGGTCGTGAGTTCGATTCTCACCCAGGACAAAATATTTGTGCGATGAGAAGAGGTATTTGTTCTGTCTGGGTGTTAATTATCTATATACATACTTATATATTATGTATATCAACTGATATACATAATATATAAGTATGTATATCAGTTGTCTGGTTACCATAGCACACGCTCTGCCTAGTTTGGGATCAGATGGCAATATGTAAGATGTCCTATGATATTATTATTAACAAAATCCATTACGAAGTACAAGCTGAAATACTATTGAATTTTAATTTTGGGGATGTTTAACAATTTTTATTGTTTATTGCAGATGTAAATGGTTACGTAAAATGTTGGAAATATAACTATCGGCAATGTTTGTACACAATAAGAGAAAAGAGACAAACTTTAGGATTATGTTATCATCCACGCTTTTCCAAATTCATTACTTACGGTGACGACGCTACACTTCACATGTACGATGAAGAAACGCAGACTCAAGAAAGAGCTTTTCACTCAAGGTAGAAAATTTCTTTACTTTCCAAAACATTTGTCATACACCTACGTTATTTTACTTCCTATTCCTGAATTACCATGAGAATTGCGATAAAAAATATATTTCTTTCCCCAATACCTTCGAGCATTATCTAGTTACTTATTAGAAATACCGAACATAAAGTACACATAAAAAAATACAAGTTTTATTATTGTTTTTTTTCCGTTGAAGTGGGAAACGAGATATCATAGATGGCCATCGGTCAAGAATTTTTGCATGCACATTCAATCCGAGATCAAATCACGAGTTAGTGTCTGGGGGTTGGGACGACGTAGTAATATGCTGGGATGCGAGACAACCCTTCGCAACGCGATATTTTTTAGGTGTCCACTTATGTGGTGAAGGTTTGGACTTCGATAAACCAGGCAAACAGGTAATATTCGTATGGAACGTGTAAAACCTATTTAGTAGTAGACGTAGTGGTAGCAACGGACTCTTCTCTCTACTTTGTATATCGTAACCGAGTCCACTACGTGGGTCCAACGCAGATCACATATTTAAAAAGAAATTCTTAAATTTTTGTTAATATTTTCTTAGGTTATTAGGTTTTCTTATGAATTTTCCTCCACTTGTTGAGTATGTGATAAATCATCAATTAAAATTGTTAACCACAAATCATTATTTATAGTAATTTATTGGTAGGGGAACCAACATTCAACCCGATTTGAGAAATATAGAGGATTCAAAATTCTAATGTTTTCATTATTCGGCGGACCTTATGACACGAATAGGTATTGAATTAAAAACGAGCGCCAGGACACCGCGTTATCACGGCTTTAACATAATTCAACTTGAAACAAGTTATTTAAAAACGCATTACGTTATCTTTGGCCGCATTTGAAATTTTCACGATTCTTGTAAAATGTAAAAATAAAAGTGTAAAAATAAGATTTGAGTGCTTGTAATTTTAAGCAACGTAATATGTTAATATTATTATTGTAACTGTTGAAATATTGGTAGAAAAATTATTACACGCAGTAGTAACCGAGTATTTAGCTACCCTTTCTTTACTCTCATAAACTGTTAAGCTGACTGTTTTATTTTTATATCTGTTTCATTACGATTACCCATACATGACTTGAAGACGACATATTCAGATTCTGACAACCGAGACAAGCGTATATAGACAAACGTAGCGTAGGGCTGTTCACAGCCAACTACCAGAGGCGTCGTTCGTGAGTAAAGTAGTCGAGTAGGTAGTAAAGTAGTTCTTTTTTCGTAGTTAGAAACGGATTTGCAAAGTATCTGGTGACTTGTGTCCTCATTGCTCATGCCACTTTCCTTTTTATAATCTTTTCCAATATCCAATTTATTTAGATTTTAACATGTTCTTGGCGAGATAATGACAATATCCAACTATGGGATTACGGATCTTGCAAGTTAATTGAAACCATAATACCAGATAAACACCAATCAAGGTTATATTGTGGAAAATTTGTTCCAAAAACAAACTTGATCCTATGCGGTGGTTCCGATGGTAACATTCTTCGCGTTGTTGATGTCAAATTGAATATGGTAAGTTTTTTTAAATATTTAATAATAAAACAATTCCATATGCTTTGACGGAACTTGTTGAAAGCTGCGATTTTTGTTTATGAATATTATTTGTGTGGTTATAACATTAGTAGATGCAGAAAAAAACTATCTTAAAATTTCCAATTTATGATCTACTCTACTTAATGTACATAGTTGGCAGCAATGACAAATTCATTGCAGCTTAAACTAAAGGCAATTGGTTGCCTTGAAGTGTGAGTGGAGGCAAATTCAAAAACAATAAAAAATGTATTATTTCACAGACGGAATGTTCTATCAGGTACAATCCCGGTGCAATTTACGCATTTGATTTTGGAACGGTGCGAAGGAAGCCAAAAAAAGTTTCTGAAACCTATAAAAGAGTAAATGAGCTACAGAGTGTTCCAAGAGTAGCATTCGTGAGTGGAAAAAAACTTCAAGTTATCGATTTTGGCTAAGCAAATATAATGTTTTCTTTTTTAATTCGACATCATTTCAATATAACTTAATAAAATCAAACACAAAGGTAAAACTTGTACATCAGTTGTATCGAATTTATTCTCTCTTTTAACATTTCTCTACGCACAAACAGCCGCTTAATACAATTTGAAGTGATAGACAAATACACTGTGATTTCATTTTGTAAATAGTATATAAAACTCTAGAAAGATAAAATATCGAGTTTGGCAAGAATTCATAATAAATAAAAACATAATACTCCTACATAGTATTATACACAGGATTTGAACATCTATTATTCGACCGGTTCAAGTTGAGCCTCGTCAACGGATGGGTCTTCCCATGTTGCAATTGTTTTTTGTTTTGAGCTTTCGACATCACAGTTGAGACCACAACATTGGGATAATCGACCGGGGCGATCGACAACACGACCGGAGCGGGCATCGAGGGAGGGGCGGGGGGCGCGGGCGGCCGCTCACCCGCGCAGAACGAGTTACGCAGCGGCCGCCCCCCGCCCTCCGCAAGCCGGCACTTCTTCGACTGCGAATCGGGCAGCCGCCGCGTCGTCTCGCCACCCGACTCGCTGCGCACTCGCCCCGGCCGGTCGTAGCGCCCCACCAACACCTTCACCGACAGATCCTCGCCCAGGGGCGGCGAGGCGCCGGCCCGGCCTCGAATCCCGCCACGCCTCGCCCCCTCGCTCTCGGAACGCGCCTCGAACTCCTTCTTGAGGTTGCTGACGAGCCCCGCCGCCGAACTGGTGGCGGTGGCCGAGACGGGTGAGGCGTGGGGCGCGGGCGGCGAGGCGCACGGCAGGTCGGGGTGCGATGTGGCCGCCAGCCGCCGCCGGCGGGGCCCGGCCCGCAGCCACGTGTCTGCGGGCGCCGAGGCGGACAGCCGGCCGCCCCACGTGGAGGCGCCGCGGTCCCGTACCCGCTCCATGCGCGCCGCAGCGCACGCAAGCTCCTTCAGTATGGCACACGTTTCGTTGAACTTCTTCTCGTTGGCCAGGATGTCCGCGGGTGCCCGAGGGCCGATCCATCGCGCATGTCTAGGCTCGCTGTGCTCGCTTATGATGCCGAGATCGGAGGCAGGCTTGGGCGGCGTTGCAGTGGAGTCGACCCCCTTTTCACTACGCTCGTCCACCCTCTCCTTTGCCCTTTTGACGGGCTCCTCTCGGAGCGTGACCTGCGGCCGCCCCGATCTGGTATCATACGAGCCCCACGACGAGTGTCGCGAGAGGTCCGGCACGACGGCACTGTCGAAGGAGCTCCAGGAACTCTGTCTGCTTGGTGGTGGGGCGTCGTCTTCAATTGTCCTCCTATCGTCATAATCTATATTACGATCTACACAATTTGAGAAAGCGTCACTCGTTTTAATTTTAACGTCAATTATACCACTGTCACTTTTCACTATATTATCACTATCGTTCCCATTTCGACTATCATCGATTCTGTGCCAAGGCACTTCCCCGGGGTCCCATGTATGTATCTTGTCGGCTTCTACGTCCGAATGGGAGTACTTGTGACCTAGACTACGTAACGGCGACGCCTGCAGTTGTTTGTTCGGTAGATCGGCAACTTGGGCGGCCAGACCCACCGAACCCTCTGACGATCTGCTACTGGAGACCTCATTAGGGTTACCAAAATTTAGCCTTTGATGTCTTCTGATGACATCTCGGCGATCACCCGAAGCTGCATTTTCTATTTCGTTAACAATATGTTTAACGGACGGGGCTCCTTCTTCTTTTTCCTCTTTCAACCTTATAATTTGATTAGGTGAAACGCTATAGCTTCCATTGGCGCACGGCATAAGCATATGGCGGGTTTCAGAGGCCAAGTTCTCGAGCGAAACTGAAGTGGGCGGCAACAGTTCTGAAGCGAGTTTCGTATCGGGGGACCACGATCTTGGTCGCCCCATGTAGGACCCAGTTAAAGCTAAAATTAAAGGAGTGGGATCCATTATCTTATTTTCTATTTTTGAGGCAGTTTTAGGCGATTTTAAATTAGTCTCCGATTTGGATCTTTGTAATTTCTCTTTATTCTTCATGGCGTCGAGTATACCCTGGTATGTTTCAAGTTGATTTAGAAAATTCGTGTTAGGTTTAATGCAATTTCTTTTCGCTTTGACATGTTTTAGCGCCTTGTCAAAATTCCAATTGAAAGCTTTCATCGCGTACGCGATAACGACGGAAGCCGATCTGCTGATCCCCATCTTACAATGCACGAGCACTTTTGAACCCTCATTCCTCGCTTTGTTAATATATTTGAACGTGTTATCCCAGTGTTTCAATAGGTCAGTCTTATCGTCATCGTACACTCTTATGTTAAGATAATCAAACATACCGGGAAAAAAATTGTCTATCTCTCTCGTCACATTCAATATATGCCGAACGCTGAAACAAAAAAGAAATCAATTAGAAAATTATTCTAAACAATTTTTCTTGTGTCAGCGAAAATTTTTTATACTAAAGGTGGAAAGTTATTCATGATAATATTTACAGGCTTTCTTTGTTTATCTTGCAAAACCTATATTTACCATACAAAGTCCCTATCATGTACAGATATGGTAAAAATAATCACACGAAGGGCCAAAATATATTTATTTTATTATCATTTTTTATGGATTAGGAGGCAATCGATCAAGCGATTCACCTTATGGTAAGCGACAACCGCTGCCCATGGTCATTTGCAACTACAAAGATGCAAATGCGTTGCTAGCCTTTAGGATGGGAATATTGGGGAGTCTTCCTCTATCAAATATTTATCTTAAAGGGTTGGGCCACCAGCCACCTCATTCACCGGATGAAACGCGGAAGCGAAAACACTTCCACTTTACACCAATTTTCTATCAGGTCGTGGATAAGTATCCAGTTTAACCCAGTTCATTCAGCAGGATTGAGAGCTGCTGCGTGGTTCTACTACCGTCAAATAAAGTATGACCAACCACACATTATTAAACAAACTTTTCGTTCATGGTCGAAATGTCGATCAATAAATTAGTCTTTTTTAATACAGGCTCTATAACACTACAAATTCTTCAGTAGTTATAGAATTATACAGATATTACTAAGTTATATTTTTTTTCACGTTGGTTTCTGAAGTTACCTAGCGTGCAGGACTAGATTTAGCTTCTGTATAGAGTAGTCTTAAACGAAAAGGTTATTTCAAATCCCTCAATATAATCGCTATCACAAAAAATGCTACTAATTACTACTCTAGTAGTTCCTCTATTTGTAATTTGGGTATAACATTTCTAGACATGGTAGTATTACCGCTTAGCTATTTGATAAAACTTAGCGACAAGATGCACCAGTGCGGACTTGCGCCTGATAGTAAGCGACACACTGGCTCATAGCACTGTGCCACTCAATGCACCAAACTCACGAATCAGTTCAAATTCGGAGATATTAGGGCGGTGTAACTCCAAACCGAAATACAATAATTGTCGTACTTTATTAATCGTGGAAAAAATATATCTATACTAATATATAAAAGTGAGAAGGTGTGTGTCTGTTTGTTATTCAATCACGCAAGGACCACTGGTCTGATTTACATGAAATTTTGCATGTAGCTATTACCTGGTCAGCTTATAGGCTACTTTTGATTTCGATATTTTGCGCTATTTAAACATGGCCACTATTTTAGTGACCATGCATGAGTGTGTTGTGTGTAGTGACAGCCTTTGGTTTAAGACTTTTATATTTCACGTCCCGTAGCAAAGCACGGGTACTTCAGCTGGTTACAATATAAAAAGAGCTTAATCAAATATCTCACCCATTCCGCTGCAGCTCTTCAAGATTGCTAGCGTTCCACTCGGAGCCGAGGTACACGTGGTCGAATATCTCGGTGGGCGCGTCCATCTGGCCGAGTATCGTCAGCATCTCTTGGTCTATGAACGACTTGTACTCGGCCAGGTCCATGTCCAGCTCGTCCTCCAGCCTCCCTCGGATCGCTTTACTCGTCACCTCGTCCAGGTCGACGCTCATCATGATCTCTTTGAGCGTGCACCTGATAACGCGCTCCGTTTCGTCCCTTTCCCTCGGCCTGTGAAATGACAAGTTTGAATCATTAGCTTACATTTCTTTTTCGTCAGGATTCACTTTCTAGTATCAAAGTATCTTTTACTTTTTTTTTTATTCTGTTATATATCCATATTTATGTGGTATTTTTTTAATTATCGCAAGGGTACGGTCCTAATTACTTGGTAATATTTCTTTCAACATGTTATTTTATAAATAGTCGATAGCGATTGACAGTTGGCACGAGCAATCTTGTCCCGCTCTCGATTTCAACATAACCTTACTTCTTTAATAACATATATATAAATGTATAGGATTTCTCAATAATCTTGAGCAACAGAAAGCAACAGAGCTTCAATTCCTAGGTATTGAAGGCCTGTACTGTGCTTTCTGTTTTGCAACTCATTATTTATTATGATTGTTAATATTCTTACGCCTATAGACTATAATCCCAGCCGAATAAACTGATAAGGTCATATTGTTTTCAAGTGACCACGCTAGTTTCTGATATAATTGATAATGACATGAAAACTATTATGCAGATAGGACCCGTGACATTCTTTATCCTCTAGTCTACGTTACATACACAGAAATATAGAAAAGTATTAAAAAAATTATAGTTCAATATAATGACAGATAATCTGGTGATCTATCACGCTGATTTTAGAATGTATGATAGACTCCGCTAAAATATCCTTTGTTCTCTGAATTACGAATGCCTTTCGCGGCCTTAACAATGACACCGTAAATCGGCAACGCTGATGACGCAATTAAATGCTAATGAGCCTAAAATGCAACGAGTATTTGTTCCACTTTACACGCCACGAAACTCAAGCGTACATTTGCTGTTGTTGGATTGTTTTAAAGGTTAAGAAACGGGGTCTAGGCAACGCACAACGATCTCTCGGACTGCGCGAGTTTATGATCCGCCTGAACGGAGTCGTTGTTAGGATGTGGTTATTGCTTGTTAGCGAGTATACCAGCTTTAACAGTAACCTTATATTTATTTAAAAAAAACAACGATAATTCAACTGGCAAGTGATAACTGTTACCAATGGACATCCGTATGCTAGAGATGTCGAGTTTATCGAAGGGTATTCCCCGAACTACTTTTCTAAGGAACAAAATGACAAGACGAGTGAATCGTACACCCAATTGAAAGTTGTTCTGTGACGTAAAATTTTTGTGAAAAAAGCAACTACAAACAAAGAAGCTAAACTGCAAAAAAATTATGTCTTGCTTGGCTCTGCATTGAACTCGTCACGATATATCCCTATTCCCCAGTAATTACACTAATTATGTTATGGTTTATCTCTGTCCAGTAATGACCCAAAACATTGCCTGACAAAGTAGAACACAACGAACATCGTCATCTACCTCAAACATACTGGTAATGGTGTGGGGTTCTACAAATGTTATTGCTAAAGTACCTATAAATATTTTAATTTTACGCAAGTCAATTTTTTACGTGGCGGTGGTAATTCCGGCTGCTACTACAGCTTCTGCAATAAGGCAGTCGCCTTATTGCAGAAGCTGTAGTAGCTGTACTATGGTTAAATCTGCTAACCTTCAAATGGCACTACGGTGAAACGAAAGTAGTTCGGCCTGGTTTTTTTAAAGTATTGTTTGTTCATACAATGTTGTAACTAGTTAATTTGGCCGTACAGGAGTCAAATAATAATAAGTACTCATCAACCTATCAAACAATCCTTCAGTTTTCTTATATCAGCGTTAAATTTTTGTTGTCTCTTTTGGTGCAGATGCTAAGCTATCGGATTCGCTTTGGGGGGCGTAGGTTCAATTTCACCCAGGGCATATATTTGTATGAACTTCGTTCTTGGCGTTCAAAACATCATTATAACACGGAATATTTTTTTCTTAAAATAGAGGCGGCAATAAAACTGTAGTAATCGAATTCTAATCTATATGTCTGATACCCAAACACTTTAGAACAGTATAACGTACGATACATTTGCTTCTTTATCTAAAAAATAAGTCTATTTGAGCCCAATTGGTTAATAAGTCCTTGAGGTATTTTAAGAAAACTGCAGGACAGCATATAACATGCCAAGCTAACATATAACAAATTTGAACAGAAATAAATAAGTTTAATCACTATCCCTGTCGATTAAAAAAAAATAGGCAGCATATAAATTAGAACTCAACAGAAACTAGCAAAAGTCGAAATATTACTTAAAAATTATTAAAATTATGTTTACTTTTTTTATAATAAATTAAGTGACGAGACTGGTCGTTCACCAGATGGTAAGCTAGCTAATACACTTGCTTGTAACAACATGGTGCCACAGAGTTCTGAGACGAAAACGCTTACGGTGCACTCCTCGCGAAAGATAATCTTATATATTACTCTATAGAAAGATTTTTAGCAATTAAAATTATAGAATAATAAACAGAGTTATAGAAGACCACACATCTAAAATTATTACAATAAATCGATTTACATCGCATTGTAAAATAAACTAACATAAATAACGTCATTACGTTACGTTACGTTTGTAACAGGTTTATAGGTTACATTTCATTAAATGTATTGAAACGTAAGTTGTTTTGACCCAAAATACTATAGTTTCGCTCTCTTATTCTTTTTTCTACATCTTTTCTACATCTAAAAGAAATCTATGAGGCAGACGCGTAAAGTTTTAGTATAGGATAATTTGCTATAAGGGTCGGATATAAATAGCGTATACATATTTAAAGGTCGAGCGTGCCGATTTTGAAAAGTTATCACCTATAACAGTGAGGTGTCACTCGATATAGGAAAACACTGATGGATAATGTGTCATTAATAATTTTGTTTCAAACTTTGGATTACACCTTACGCATTTCACTTCAAGTTTTGTACAGCACTTAGAACAACGTACCCTAGAGTAGTAGTAATGTTTTGAATAAAAACTTTTTTATTAACTCGTGCAATTCGGAGATCATTCATTAAATATTCGTTATCTTCAAAATCTTATATCAGGTTACCATGACGGAATCGTATCGACTACGTCATGCTGTATCTATCATCTTTCTGTGGAAATTTAGGAAATGCGTCTGTGACGTCAGTCAACGCCATTTCCGCTAATAGATGTTTGGTCGCATCCAAGACACAGGAATAGTCGGTAAAAATTTGGTAAAAATGTGGAAGCATATTAATATTTACAAAGTCGATTTATGCACTCGATGGTACACGTACAGAGTCAATTTCACGACTATTGTAAGGGGAAATGGTCGCTCGAGATGCTTTATGTCTTGCTACTGACATACAAGGTGTACAGTCGCCAATAAAATTCTTATTTGATTTCGTTGAACGGGTATTTTTAATACTCGCGGTCCACTCGCGGAGTGAAACAACCAGCGAATTTTACTTCTATAGTGAGGGGAATATCGCGGACGGCTACTGACTTGTGCCTCAGCGAGTCAGGCG
>DWHQ01001697.1:0-10418 GCA_018247955.1 Eurytides marcellus marcellus | reverse complement strand
GGCCTAGGAATATGTCAAACATGTTTCACTTCAACATTAATATGTGAAACAACAAGTGTGATAAAGCGAACATGGCTCGATACATTGTCAGAAAACATAGCTTTGAACGTGTAATTTTGTGAATGTTTCGTCAGTGCAAACGCACGGCACGGTAGTGGTAAGCGAGACTGCGAGCCTGCCCATAACACACTATGTTGTTTGACACGACCTGTTTGTCCCTGCACTGCACTCTTCACCCTATATATCTTCTGTGCCTTGTAATTACGCAGTCGTGAATCTCGACCACAACCGTGTTTGGCATTAGAATAACTAGCAAAGCAGGAAACTTATATCTCTGGGTGTCAAGCATGGTGTTATAAACTCCTAACGTTCCTGGTAAGGAGTATCATCAGGCCCCCGTTCAAAACGATAAGTAAGCCTCATCAATTTGAACACAAAATATTTTTATCAGCGTTTATAAAACTTTTTCTAATATTATCCTCGTTTCTTTGGTTATGTGCAATATGAGTTATATAGAGAATATGCTTGGTTCTATAGTTTAAACGGCTTCATTCTCCTAACAACATTTTACAGACTGCATAGTCACGGGACAAACGTGAATTATCTTAGTCTGGGAATTAGAAATATAATAAAATGCTATACAATCAATAAATGACTATAATTTTAACAATCCAAACATGTTTTTAATCCTGGAGTATGTTGTACGAAACGTCGGAATAAAACGAGTGTACTCTAAAATAGATAGAGGGGAGCTGGCTGGCAACTAGCAGCTTCCTTCCTGCGTCCATCCGGCGTCGAGTCCCACGCGACCCCCGTGCCAGTGCCGTAACTCTATGGCGTGGTGGATGACCACGGGGCTTCCCCGTCCCTCGTTCGCATCACAAACACTTCCGAATACCGCTCAACGAAAGCTCCACTCGTTTAACGGAAATACATATTGCACGGTTCAACGGACCGAGCTTCCTGAACGTTTAGCAAATTTGGCAAACAAGGGATTTATTAACGATTAACTTTACAATGAAACTGACTAAACAATAAATTGTAGTTAAACGGTAGGTGACTACATAACTGTGAGAGAAAAGTGATATAAAAAGTATGAAAAGGAGAAAACACCTTAATGCAGGTCACTGGTGTTCTAACCCATGAGAGCATCGTTCAGATTGTGTTTGTTCCCTATTGCTTTACTCATGTTGTCTAAAATCCTCATTTAAGTTAACATTCATTTTTCGAAAAAAGAGCTCGAGGAGACCTTTTATCCATAGCTATTCGCACTGTTTAACATTATCAGGGTTGAATTCGGTTATATTTTACAGTGCGAGTCACGCAACGTCTCCCGCTCCTGCTGAATGAGCCGGTTGGAACCGAGTGAGTACCACGACCTCAAAGGAATGGAAATTTTTGTACTTCTGCGTTTCTTCCGGTGATTGTGGTGGCCAGTAGCTCACTCTCCCCTCTGCCACTCTCTTCCCCCTCTCTATTCCCACCTTAAAGGCCGGCAACGCATTCGCAATTTCTTTGAAATTGGGAATGTCCATGGGCAGCAGTGATTACCATCAGGTGAACCGCTTGCTCTTTTGCCTTCTTTTCCATATAAAATAATATCAAACATCGGGCAAATTGCAACAGTCGAGTTACATGCATTATATCACATACATACATACTATACATTACGCCGGTCCTCGGACACTGTTGTCCGATATGTCCCAGACCACCGTGGGGCCCCAATGAAATTAGCTTCGGTCTTTACAAATCTTAGATATAATTTTAGATTTTGGTATAATTTCTCAGATGAATAACTCGTTTTACAATTAAATTGAATGTGCAGATCTTTAAATTGTTAAAAATAAATTAAATTAATCAGCGACGGTACGGGGATTTAACTCATGCCACTCAAGATTATTCCATTAAAAGCAAACGTCTGGGCACTGAGCTATGCTTTTCTGTGTTCTTCAACTAATTTTAAGAATCCAGTGTAATATTTTAATAAACTCATTATTTATTTCACAACAGACGTCAAATACCTTTTCAGTAGTTCGGTAATAGTTTCTGTTCATATACTTCAAAGAATACGGGATACTCGTATGAGAGAAGTTAAAGGAAGTAGTTGTCGAGGGAAACAAATTGATTACCTTAAGGTACACAAGCGTCGACTGTACCCATCACCGTTAAGGAAATATCGACAGGAATCGGGGTGTGCGTAAATAAGCCAACGCGCCGAGTTTGCTACGTGAAAGATCCAATGCAACACCGTTGCATCTTCGAGTACAGCGTTGACAGACACAGCCAAGAAGTCGCAGTGAATAACGTTTAAAACTAGGCTCACGACGAGAAACGTTCAACAATAACTTGTTTTTTTTCTGTTTTTGTTATTTTAGCTATATATCAACATTAGTAGTAATTTTAACTTAAAAATAAACCGCTGTAAATTAGTAGTCATTGTAGCAATTAATACCAGCTATTCAATTATTACAATTTTTACGACACTCGAAACCAATGCTGGATGTATTATTTGTCTATTTTAAACTAAGACTAAAATTTAAAGATTACATTTTTACTAATATTCTATATACGATAAGGTTAATTGGTTTGTTTTTCTTTTAACAACAGAGGAACGTATCAATGTCATTTTTAAGCGATTATTGTATATGAAATGGAGAATTTAAGGGTAGTCTAATTGTTTTATCTAATAAATGGAAGAAAAATAATCACGCAAAATCAAAATTAACGTAAGCGACGCCACGGACAAGAACCATCTGATAAAATTCCTAAAAGATGGTGTAATAAACTAACCAAAACCTCAAAGAAGCTGTTTTGTAAACAATTGTAAATATTTAAATAACCTCCTATAATAAATCTGGCTAACAATACGAAATGAGAATAACTGTCCACATAAATTATTTACAATAGAATACAAATTGTCTGTCCCAAAGTTAATAGAAACAAGTCAATTGAGTATGCATATTCTCAATTTTATTTCATAGGGTACATACACTCCTCACGTATTGCGGATAAATCCCTTAATGATTCAGTAGAAAAATTAAGGAGAACTATTTGTACAATATTTTGTTACATGTATATAGTGTACATGTTATAGTAATTTAATTTTCATCTATATAAATAAAATAAAACATTCTTCAATGTGTATAATATAAATGAAATAAACTAAATTTGTTAAATCCCAAAAAAATACATTGAAACACATATTATGCCATGATATTATTTGACGAATGAACAAATAGAATCTAGTTTTATTATATTTTGATACACAAGAAAGAAATTTAGAAATTTGTCCGGAATCAAGCAATAATATGGGCGACGTAAACCGTTGGAAACGCTCCCTGTTTCTCCACTTATTGTGTTTTTGCGGCGTTTCGGGGTCGCAGGGGCGTAAATTGGTCCTAACTGATAAATTTGACATTAACCAGTAGTAACTGTCAAGGTTCGGCGGGAATGGTCCGTTTTATGTCAGTTTTTGTTCCAGAATGATGGATAACAAATACACAAACAAGTGCAATTTTATCATGTCCTTTAACTACTTCGTTTATGAATAATAAAGATAGCAAATGTTAACAAAACGAAGATACTAAATTATTTTGAAAATTAACTTTTACGTTCCTTAAATCTACCCCATGTAATATGCAAGACGTATCGAAAAAAAAATTAATGAAAATATGCATTAAACTAAATCTATATGATATGAATTAATGAAAAAGAAATTTTCTGAATTTCAGACAATAATCAGTTCCCAAAATAAAAAATAAAATAAAAGAACAAATTTAGATATAATTATAAAAAACTGTCAAGGTAAACTTATAAAATGTTATAGAATGATGGTAACTGCTAAGCAAGTTAACAATTTACATTTAAAAATTATGCTGATTTGATAAAGATAAATACTGCCTAAGAACTATTTAGTTTAAGTGCTTACATGATGTATCCTTTCATCATGTAACAGATACTTTATGCACTAATTCGAGTTGACAATTCCAAACTTGTTTGTGTGCTACGTAATTTAAGTAAATCTTCTTACACATTATACGAGTACATATTATCTATATATATCTACCTATATTTTCGCTCGTTTACAATTTTTAATTACAATATCTAAGGGCATTGTAGAAAATATGTATATTTGTTTATATTACCATTAGGGTTCAGTTCCCTTGGGTCGTATTTATCTATGTATGTAAAATTATATATCTATATTTAATCTGTATCTTAGTGCATATTATCCAATATCATATGACAGTATTCCTTAATTGCTTTGCATTGCATGAATTGGGTCATAGTTCATTTGAATGATGAGGTTGAGTTATCATTCGCTAATGATAAACTTTGATAATTACGTGATGGTTACAAAGTTGATCATCCTGCAATAGGGGTTTAGCACATATTTTTAAAAGCAGAAATAATTAACATGTTTTAATCAAATATCCATGAAAGTTATCGAAAGGTTTATGAAATTTTCATACCTTGATTCTTTTATCACTAATGTTATTAAATGTATATAATATCATAAGTACATATTTAAACCATTATTTACAAAACACATAGATAATAGTCGTAATAGTAAAAATACAGTGTCAGTGTCATTTCCGCTCAAGAATGGTAATTTTTACATGCGAATGTCCATAAAAGAATAAAATAATAAACATCTTATCGCTAGAATAAATTTTACGATTGTTTTATGCGTATGCGCGTAAAAATATTGATCGTTTTTTGTAACGCTTTTCAACATATAAACAATGAGTATATAGAATAGAGTAATTCTCCTGTTTTTATTGATCAGGAGCATGCGATTCGACTGTTTACAGTATCAGTAGGCATTTCTTTTTATCGTTTTTCTTTTCTTTTGATCGTCTTTTATTTTGATCAACATAACCGTTATTAGTATCGTTGTCTTTCTTGGTTTGCCATTCATTTAATTAGCAACAGAACAACGAATAGGCATAGCTGTTGTTTGTAGGATGGAACGTTACTATGAGGTAGTTTACGGATGTCTAGTTATTAAATTGCATTACTACTACATGCCGGACCAGAAACACTACCTCAAATTAAAATGTAATAATATTGTGGTGTTAATGTTAATCCTAAATTGTCACATTTCTCTATTTTTCTAACTTCGAAATAAGAGAAATAGATTTTAAATTATATGTTAGCATTAAATTGTTACTACAGAAAAACATGTTGGATGATAAACATCATTATTATAAAAGTACTACTAACATACATTTCTAAATACATATAAATACATACTTAATACAAATACTACTAAATTTTTTAGATACCCAGCCACAAGTTAAACTAACCAAATTCTGCAATAGATATCTAGATGTGTGATCGGTATCCCGAGTACAGTGTCTGGTGGTGGGTGTGAAGGATTTCGTTTGGTATTAAATAAAGTAATGTAAATAGACGCGGGAGCTTATTATCACTAAGCTGATGGAGTCAAATAGTACGTAATATTTTTAAGCGTGATCTATTTTTGTGATGCAAATTTAATTACGACACTACATGTTGATAAAATTAATGCTTCTCTTAATGCACCACCCTATTCCATCATTTGACAAGTAAGTCGGCTTAAACTATTATTTATTTTGCTGTTTTTTTAAACTGTTATTTGTTGCTGCTACTGAAGGCTGACAAAAGTGTTGTTAATAATTTTTGTATACATAAATTGACATGGATTGATAGATTTATTTGTCATTAGTAATACGTTATGAAGACCTGGGTAAAAACCACACCAACAACCCGCAACGAAATCGACATAGCAGCAACTAACTAAATTTTAAACTAAACTAAAGACTCACTCAAGACTCAACTTTGCTCAGTTAATTAAACGTACTCCAAAAGAGTAAATCAATTTTGGATCTTGCAAAGGCTTCTCAAAGCCTATAATAGGAAGATTAGTATGTAAGCGATAGTCTATTCGTAAAACGGTAAATTTATCTTAAAAAGCTAGGTAAGAATCAGCTGGGAACACTTACCTGCTGCACACTGCATTCTGATCCGCAGTTAACGTCAAAGTGGCCGTCTGCGGTTCGATTCTGAAAAAACAAGCCAATCTTAGTATTCTTCGGTTTTTTGTGTTCCTGTGAAAGTGACGTTCTACGGTACGAGAGGATATTATGGCGTAATCAGAGGAGCGGCGTCGGCTTCCGGCGTGACTGCGCACGCGCAGCGGAGCGTGCCCTTTATGTCGCCACACATAATTAAAACCTTTTTAGGCGAATAATTTTTAACTTTTCAATCCAGTTTGGTTTGGCTTTTTTAAACTTATTTATCAAAGACAGGTTTACGTCCTTTCGACGTAAACCAACCAAGCCATATCCATCACAAATAACGGATATCACAAAACCTTTGCATTTTTTTAAATTTACTTATGCTGAAAAAACTTAAAGCAAATGTAACATTTTGAGAGCTTAGGTTATATCTAATAAAATCCATGAAATTTTGTCCTACTTAGACTTTAACAGCGATAAAAAATCAAGTTCGACATTACGTTGAGTCTTAAATCTAACAAAAATGATCTCAAACACGGCAGCATCCATAACGCAACTAGAGTGTTATAGGATCATTTTACATTAGACTGACGTGTTAATGTAACTTGCATAGACGTGTCTCTTTAGTAGTTTTTTTGCGAGCGTGTGACCGGAACAGGTATACGTACATATACGGCTTCAGCGCCGATACGCGATACCTGTGGTTACGTTTTGGGGATTTTTTCACAGAAAAATAACATCGAGCCCTTTAATAAGATTTTATTTATACCGAAATAGCTTTTACAAACATTTTAGGTTCGATATAGCCTGGTTTTTAATCTTTCATTTTGTTAATTTGTACTGGCATCTTTTTTTAGATTTTGCTAATATAACGATTTTTTTAAAGAAATATCGGTGTAAATAATAGTTTTTTTTATTAAAGTGATCATAAAATCAGTTTACTATTATAAGAAGCATAATTTCTAATTTCCAAATAATTGTACTGGTGTGTTGACCAAGCTTATTAAAGCTACAATCTAAAGTTTTGCATATTTTTCCATTACATTTTCTATATATCTCATACAAATCCTTAATAATATTTTATTACTTACTAATATTATAAATCTCCAAATGCGTTGGTGAAATCCACAGTATGTATTTCTTTTACCCCGCAACAGATCGCTGTGATACATATAATAAAGATTTGGTTGATGGGACAGAAAGAGAAATAGACTACTTGTCATCGTGGAAAATCATATAACGGTAAGAATAATTCAAAATTGAAATACACACAAGCAACACAGCGAACAAAGCCTCTTATAAGATATAAAGTTAAAGTTTCATCGCACGAAAGAAACTGAGCAGTTACAAATCATCGGTATTCGATTCTTTTTAGACTACATACCATGTAAATCGTTTATTTAACAATCAAGGGCACAAAAGTCTACAGCGAAGGACAATGCAAGTTGCGTAAAACGTCGCTCTATATTTAGCACTGCCGCTTTCATTATAGTGGCTCGTTAATTGCCGACAATTAGATGTGCGTTGAACCTGAGCTAGCAAACAAACCGACTGGAGATCATTGCAACGCGTGGCTGGCATTGCGCGTCTAACGTTCGCACATCAATGAGACGATATCAGTCGATCATGTGTACGCCAATTAAGTTTTATACTTATTTTAGCTTCTAATATTTTTTTATGTGTTGTAATGTACATTAAATATATGTAATGAGTACAAAGATAATAGATCAAATTAAATTAAGAGATCGGAATCGTGTGGATACCAAATTGATTGGGTACTAAAACTTTAAAAAAAGCAGAGATTTTATTACATAATTGAAATAACAAATAAATCGCATGATTATTTAAATATAATTTTTCAATTCAATTAATTACCAGAATCGAAATGTTACGTACATACGTTACTATTTAGTTTCAACAATAACCAATTTTTACCTTAGCATTGTAATTTTTAAGTAAAATAAAAATTTATACAGTCTTGGTCTTTTTTCGGTGTCTATTTCATATTAGCATCTCAAATTAATTGTTAAAAATACTGTGTGCTAGTGCAGATATCTTTATAATATTTTTCACATTTTAATTATACTATCAAATAAAAATGTAAGAGGCTGGGTCCTGGTGTCTTGTAACACAGATCTTTGTACCTAGTATAAGCACCAGCCCCCACAAACCTTAGATTATCTTTAAGTCTGTTATTTATTAAGTGTACTCCTGTGTTTGTGGTGAGATCATACATTAAAATATAATGACCACGTAAATCATTTTGAATTATTAAACTAAAGCGATAACTGCGGACACAATAACAATTTTTGTTATTGATTGTTATTGCACTTAATTGTTATTGTAAACAGTTATTCAATTAATCTGGTTTTGTTTATTTCACGTTCGATAAAGTGAAAGTGGCAATTATTTATACAAGAATAAAAGAACAGGAGACTAGATATGTTTATGGTTAAATGTAACTAGTTAACTTAGCAGTCGTTGTCCTACAGGATTCAGTTCATAATTTAAGAAGTATCAAACCAATTGATATAAAAACATGCTTTAGAAGCATCTACGTATATTTATATAATATTTAGACTTTTTAATAAAATGTCGTACCTTGATCACTTGCAATTGTCTTCATAAGGAAAACTTAACCAAATACTAATTACCAACACTGTAATAAGTAAACATTTTCATTTACTTTCTTAATATCCGATCATGAAATGTTTCATGTGAGGGTTGATTATAAATTATGTAATATTTAATAATGCCCATAGCAAATACGCCATAATTTTATAACTGCCTCATGTGTGGGTCTCTCCTCTAGCAGCTCTAGCGTCGCTCGTTTCCTACTTAAAGCAGTAAATTAACGTTAATTCATCCGTTTTGTTGGTTTATCGTTGCTTCAACAAAAATTCACAATCATCTCATTACCTTATTTAACAACGTTTAAGATAAACAAGTTTTCTACATAATTTTAATAGAATCGCAATGTCCATTATTGTAGAAGTAGAATCGTGAAAGAATTTTGCCAACTACACGATAACTTCTGAAACATGATTTTTTAAAATATATCTAGGAAAATATTTTTAAAGTTTTAAAAGTGGAATAATGTTTGCAAATGAAAAGAGTCATTGAGTACAAAATATTGAATACATAAGTATGCAAACCTGGAACGGGCATTTCTCGTTGCATCGGGCAACGGCTTCCGCTCCAAATTTCTCGGTGATGGAACTATAATCGCAGCCAATTGGCCAAGCGGACAAAGCCAATCCGAGCAGCGGCAGCACTAGCCATTTGTGCCAATTCAAACGCGCTCTCATTGTGCTCACCGGCCTTTGCCGTCAAACCCACTCTTGTCACGATAGAGCAGGCATTATTAAAGCCAAAACACAGTTCAATCTGGAGCGTTTAATTATCTTATCCCGAATAACGCTTGATAACTAGTCGCGATCGTCAAAAGTGGACGGGATCGGAATGCGCGCGCGTAACATCACGACAGTTGGGCGCGGACGTCAGCTCTTGTGCGCGCACGCATCGGAAGCCGGTCGCGGACTGAGCGTTAGACTGGGCGACGCACTACCGCTACCCGCTACGCCGACGCTACGTTAGGGCGCTACGCTCATTAAGCGCTTACCTGTTAATCAGCTTTAATCACTACGAATCTGCACGTGATTGAATTTAGTATTTTATTGGCGTTATCTCTACATGTCCACTCGCGATTGTGTTTCATGTATAATTCGCGTTATCACCGTGATACTGTTTGGTATTAGACAAATCATCATAGAAACACGAAGTATCCCGAATATTGCAGAGTTTTAATTTTTTTTTCTATTCTTTTTCTTAATAAAAAGTCACTAAAATTATACATTTATACTTTGTCGGTGAAAATGTATGTAAATTTTGTGAAATCCAGTATCATATTTTTCAACTCTTCGAAAAAAATCATAATGCCTAAAATTGGCCAATTGCTCGTTTCTCCTTTATTTCAAAACAAAATGACAAAACTCTTTTTTTAGACTGTTTATAATATCATTATATCTTTTATTATATCCCAACGAAAAACGTGCTCTTTATTAAAATATATCCTCGGAATCTCTTAATCAAGCATTTGTCTTAAGGAAGTGTAAAATTTAAATAACTTGTTAATCTCTTGTATAAAATACAACATTAAGAATTCCATTAATATTTTCATCATATAAATTGTGAAAACGCCTCCGTAAGCTGGTTTTTAGTTGATAGTAAAACAAAAAATAACTAAAATCGATGCGAGCAAGTTGTATAAGCTATTTTTTTTAATTAATCTCCAGTCTCCATATATTTATACATTACACTAAACTTGAATAGTTCGAAACTTTGGCGGACTTGCGTTCGAAAATAATCCCTGATTTCCGCATATACATATATATTATTATTATAACTATATACTAA
>DWHQ01001696.1:0-10419 GCA_018247955.1 Eurytides marcellus marcellus | reverse complement strand
TTTTTAGTTATCTATAAAAGGTATTTTATGTTTCAATGTTAATAAACTAATAGGCGAATTAATGAAACATAATATTACATATTTGTAGCAAAAATTTTACTTATGTAATTAACCTTTTACTTCTTATTATTATTATAAAATACTGACACCATTAACAATTTTAAAAAGAAGACGTAAAGCACATCCACACAATAGACTTTTACTTTCTCAGTATACAACTTAAAATTATAATTTCCGTAGTGCATAAAAAAGGTAAAAGTTGTTCCAGACCATTTCATCATCAATCAAATCCATTATGGCTTACATAGTAAATAATGAATAGTAATGACTTTTCTACGATCGAGGCGAAACCCGAAAAAAATTTACACTATTTCACAATTATGCATTATTGTTATCATATAATTAAAAAAAGTGTAATAGACTTATAGGTTATTATAACTTATTATTATCACACATTATAAATATCATCTAAGAAACGTTTTGTTTAACGATTAAACAATTTCTACCACCTGCTAATGTAATGTGAGAGGTACGAACGAACCCATTATTGTGCAAAAGCGCGATAATTGGCAGTGAAATGGCTGTTTTGTTACTGTTTTTAAATAATTAAATATAGATTAGCGGACGCTTCCTTTGACACTGTGTCGAATAAGACAAAAAAATCACAAATGTCGGGCTGCGTAAGTTTTACGATAGCAACTTCTGCACGTTTCAATAAACCTCAAACATTTGGTTAGGATAAACTTTGAAATGCGGAATCCGATGACCGTGAGATTCTTCTTAACGATTAGGCAAATCGAGTTACGTATGAATAAGTGTTTGCATTGACATACATGTATATAGTGATTTTTTTTTACCTTAATCAAATGTATTACGTAACTCGTCCTTCACAGAACCAAACACTCCTCTATGTTTTGTTTTTGTGTAGGTGTACAAATATGGTATTTTTATTATATTTCTAACAATTACAATCAATTACTTATGTAGAACTTTGGACTTAGTAAGATTAAAATTTTTAGTATTTTTTTTTTTTTCACTAAGTCTATACCATGCTGCCTGCATGTAGTAAATAATAATCATTTTATAAGTGGTACTCAAGACTTTTTTGCAGAGTACCTCTAGGGTAGTAACTTAGCATTGCCAGTTATTATGCCGTCAAGCAGTACTACTGTTTTCCCATTTGTGGGTGTCAATGTTGCTAGAGTAATTACTGGTCTCTATGTGCAGTGCAGAGATAAGCATTATTGAAAAGATAATACTACTAATTCAAATTTACACAGCATGGACAGTGCAATCTGTCTGCAAGATTTAATATTTATTTTTAGTTTAGTATAAAAAAAAAACTAAATAAACATTTATAATAATGTTAAATCCAAATAAGATTTAAACATATTTTACCAAGCTCTTATTCAATTTTCTTTTGTACTAAGCTGTTATAAGAACATTATTACAGAATTTCTATTGGAGTTTAATGAAGGAAGCCTTATCAAGTACAATAAATAATTAAAGAGTCAAGTGCTAGTCAGTTTAGTGTTTAAATAAATTCATTGATAATTATTTTAAAATGGGATCAATGTGTTGTGTAATGTAATTATAAGTCAAGTATTATAATATAATTTTCTTTTAATATGTCAGTTTTCATTTTATATCGATTAATTATTTTAAAGAGGTACATGATACAACATCAATAGCAGGCATATCAACAGCAGGAAGCGAAAATGTTGTATCTCGAAACTCTCAAAAACCAATCAAGTAGTAATTTTAGGATATTCCAATTAACTATGCAAGGTTTAAAAAGTAACAAACATTATTTCCCATTTATATATAATACACAATAATTCAAACACAAATCTCACAAAAAACAAAGAACACAAATTAGAAATTTCTCTGATAGAGGATTGTTTTTGTAATATGTCTCAATAATAATATTCTCAAACTTGGACAACTTGTTACTTACATCTGCTATAAATGACAATAGATTTTACTAATCTCAAGATAACAATTTTATTTTCCATCTTCTATCTATTTATCTATAGCAAAATTGTAGGGGTTGGAATAGTTTCTGTATGCTTGTTACCTAAAATTTTGAGAAAAGCTGAACAAATGTCTAGAAGACTGATATTTTTTTTTATAAAAGATGCTGATTTGTAGGGAAATGAGTTGCGTAGAGAGGCGCTATTGGTCCATATGGTAAAAAAGTAAGGAAATTTTATGAGTAAAGTAGTCAAAGGTGTAAAGTATTACTTACTAATAACTGAATAAGAAGATATAATTATTACTAATTGTTCCCAGTTTATATATATATTTTATAAAATAACATAGCACATTAGGACACTTGACAACACATAAGAATCTGGGGTTGAATGGGTCCAAACCCTTGTGCTGACATACTTTAAGCAAGTTTATTCAAGTCTGTTGAAATCTAGGGCACACAAATATCAGATGGTAAAAAGTTTGTGGATCAGAGTCATCACAGGGACAGAGTTGATTATAAGTGGTATGAAATATGTGAAGATAAGACTTGTGACGCGTAAAAGACTGATATTGAGGCAAAGCTGCTTCTTTAGCTTAAAATATGAAGTCTGTTTTATGCCAATTGGTGGTAGTTTATGAAATATCTACTGCAGGTCAACCTGCTAGGTTAATTAGTTTTTATAGTATAAGTAATATCTTTAATTAAAACATAAATAAAAAAAAAACAACTATTGTTAAATAACCTAATAAAGACTAGACAAGACTGAAAGCCGCAAAAATTTAAATAATAAATATTTACTTCACTTTATATTTAATGGCATGTGACATACATAATAAATAATGACATAAACCAAATAATTGTTTAAGATAAGGCACTAAACATGCATTATGTACAAATTGAGTTTTTGGTATCTACAAATCATCATCTTTTGCACTACTTATTCTAATTGTAGATGATATGAAGTTCTAAATCATAGAGGACCAAGGTTCAATATAGAGCCTAAAGTATATACAACTACAATAATAGATTAAAATTTCACTTCACAAATCATTGATGAAATAAATTACCTCACTAGTGTTATAGCATCGATTTCATATCATAATCATATAGTAATTAAATATTTGGATTTGATATTAAATTTAATTAAAAAACAGAATAATCAAATATTTTTTTTTTTGTGCTTGCGATTTATTTTAATGTTATTAAATTATATAAATGGTACATTTAAACGGCTTGTTCCATTAATTTAGTTGAAGACGAATTAATATTAAGGTTTGAAAAATGACGAAACTAGTGTCAAGCAACTAAACATTTAAATAAGTCATGGCAAGCGACAACATCGCGTGTACTGGATATTAATAATTTTAACTAAGAAAACATATTTATAAAAAACTAGTATGAAAAAATAACGCATATAAGATAATATTATGAAAATAAAATGAGAATAATAATTGTATGTTCGAGAGATATCTAGGCAACTTAATGTAAATTTAATATACGCATCAAAAGACAATAACGAAATTTACCATCGTTTTCTTGAGTTTTGTCAGTTACAGCAGAGCTTCCTGTTTGTGACATGCCCTTAGACAATTCGTCCATCTTGCGTGCCACTGCCACTGATTCGTTACATCAATCACACAACACAAATCACTATACTATTTTAAATAACTTATGACACCATTGAATCACTCCACTTTATTCAAAATTCAGTCTTTTACAAATACTGTGGGTTTCTTCCATTTTAAACGCATTTTCAAAATTTTCAATAACACAAGTAAACGAAGCGAGCAATCTAATCTCTAATCTATGAAGTAGGTAAAGACTACAGAGCTCAGGTTGTAACGACAGATAGTTGAGTTTTCGAACGTTACAAATCTATGGTTTTGTTCGTTTAAATAACGATGTCTCCACAGAGAATAGTAATAAGTTGATTCTACATAATCATTGGAACAATATAATTTTACAAATAAAAATTGTTATGATTTACAGCATAACTTAAAAGTATGTCTAAAATTTAATGTATAAAAATCGATCATTTAATCATGAAGAACATCTTAACAATGTAAGTGTCATCCTTCACGTTCGATCTGAATTAAATTTTACTTGCTTTAAATTTATTTTATATAAGTTATTTTAGTATATTTTAGATCCCAATGATTTTTATAACGTTATAAATATAGATAAAGAACGTTTCAAGTGGTAATGTGATCGCACTGTGTATTAACTATATAAAATGTTTATTCTGTGGTAGTCTACTTGAATTTTGATTCGTATTGTTATTGTTCTGTAGGTATTTGGTATATGTATTTAATTAAGTTTTGTCTGAATATACATCTAAGTCATTAGATAAGATAAAATAAGGTATATGAAGACGATGTTTGCTTAGCGATAAGGTATTACAATGGGATAAGTCGGAAGCAAATAATTAATTTTGAATTTCTAAGTTTCATTTAAATTCCATTCACGATGGAACATTTTGGCCTGTCTCATATATTATACGAGCCAGATAAATATAGTCCTGATACATTAGACTTACTAATTGATGAAGAAGCTAGAGAATATTGGCTCAATACATGTGAGAAACTTGTAGAAAAATATGTTAATTTTGCTTTGGCCAACACGGACGATCCTACGGTGGAAATAAGGGCTTTAAAATTTAAGACATGTTACGTGGAAGCATTAAAAGAGCTTCGTGTTAATCCTGTGTAAGTAATATGATTTTTTTACTATTAAAATCAGTTAATATTTCTCCTGAAATAATAATTTATTATTTTTATTAATTAGTCGTTAATAATAAAGTAGACTAAATTTTTCAACATATTTAAGGACTTCCATGAAAGTAAGTCAAATCATATATTTAAAATTGAATACTACATATATTTTATAAGCGTTCCAAATGTAATAAATTTATGTTTCATAAAATAATAGTTATTATGAATGTAGTCTTATTACTAGAGAAAAAAGTAACAAATAGTGTACAGATTTTTATTTATAATTTTAGTGCTCATGGGCAGTTGACCATAAGATTACTTCTTGACGTCAACGAAACATGCCTTCGTTCTCAGGGCTTCTTTGATTTATGGAAACAACAAAAGAAATATGAAAATGACGCTGCACTTGCTAGTCTTAGTTCACGATTAGCTGAAATTGATGCCCTACCAAATGACAGACAGAAATGGACTGAACTTTGTAGAGGAGTTCTTGCCGGTAAACAAGATTTTTTGCACTTGTGCTTTTATTTTGGGCGATAAGAAATTTATTAGTGACATATTATTTTTTTCATAGGTAACATGTTTGACTGGGGAGCTCAAGCAGTTGCAGACATACTTGATTGTGGACTGTATGATGCTTTACAAAAGATACAAACCAGGCCATGGTTGTATGATGGTTTAGACAAATGGCTTGATAAGTTAGAGGTAAAGTTATAAATTAAGGGAACCTAAGATAATACTTTGTAAGAATTTAAATTATTTTTTTGGATTTGAAATTTACAGAAAACAGTTCACCATTGTGCAGCTGTATTTGTGGACAACAGTGGAGTCGACATAGTTTTAGGTATTTTGCCTTTTATAAGAGCTTTATTGCTCAGGGGTACCTCAGTTATATTATGTGCAAATGAATGGCCAGCTCTCAATGATATTACCAATGTTGAACTAGAAGAAGTACTACAACATGCTTCCCTGATCTGTCCTGTACTGGCAGCAGCTTTGGCAACTGGAGATTTAGTTGTGAGATCTAGTGGACAAAGGGGTCCATGTCTTGATCTTAGGACTATTAGTGTAGGTTAGTATAATAGAAAATATATTAAACACACGCCTTTTTCCACTTTCTTGTATAGAAAATTTTATATCTATTTTTCTCTCAGTCACATAGGACAGGATCCTATGTGACTGAGAGAAAAAATTACTATCCTATGTAACATTATGAAAAGCGGATAGTTTAACTTTACACTTTACCTGACTCTGAATATGTTGTTTGTCCTGTTCTACTGGGTTATTAGATGAAGGAAACAGCAACAATAGTACCCATGCACTCTATAATATCTTCTGCACATCTCTATTTCTTCTGCTATCTAATTAGCTGTCATAGCCAATTGCGATGTGATGAATGGACATTTATTATATTTTATTAATATTATTTGTATATTTGATAAATTATTTGTATACTTGCAATTTGATATCAACAAACATATAAAAGCATCATCGTCTGCAATAGTTCCATAAAAAACATCATTTTCAGGGCTTTGCACTGAAATGAAAGTGCGTGGAGTCGATCTAATTATTTTGGAAGGAATGGGCAGAGCTCTTCACACGAATTTCAACGCTCGCCTCGCTGTAGATTCATTGAAATTGGCCGTGGTTAAAAATGCATGGTTGGCCCAACGTTTAGGCGGGCCACTTTTCTCCGTAATATTTATCTACGAAGACAAACCAACAGAAACATAACAGTGACATGTTTTATTTCTTGCGTCAAGTCGAGGTCGTGCATATTTTGTGTACATTATTTTGATAAATATTGTAAATTGGTAATGTTTACCTTTGTCATAACTTCCTATCATTCGTAATGATCTGTACCAATGTGTTAATGTCTTGTGGCATTTTGTGGAATATATTGAGTGTTACCCTGAGTAGTGTTTTATTTTTTTGGTTAAGCATGAATCATGTACTCTATACACAAGAAGACTATATACTTCCAAGGAATGTAAGATATTTCGCAATACTGTACGTATCCTTTTTATGGAGTTAAAAGGTGAGACGACAAAGTTGGACGTCTGCTCATAACAGCACAGTGCAACTAAGTGTTTTGAACTAACTAAACTTAAATATAACGTGCCTCGCGGGACGCCAGAAGTGATAACTTCAAACTGTCAACTGAAGCCAGACAGACTGGTGCAGACGGTTACGTGTTACGTTACGAAGCGGTTTACCCTCCCGTAAATAGTTATCACTTCGAAAATTCTGTTTAACATTGCAATGCACATAGTGATGATGTAAGCTCGACAATTTTTGAGAAACTTTGCTTTAAAAACCGTAATACACTAGCACAGTACTGCTTTACCATACATTCGTTTTATTTAAAAAATACTTCATTAACTTATTTAAGAAAATATCATTATAATGGAAGATGTTACGTTATTGTACAGCGTCCGGTGCACTATTCAACTACGAATGTAAATTTCGGAAATTACTATTTTTCCGTGGTGGGCTGTCATATATAAAATATAAAAAATCATTTTAAATTATTAATTTAACTAGAATAAACAAAAAAACTAATTTACGTGTCCATTATTCTCATTTATATCTTTCGTCAAACATATAATCACTTTAGTAAACATAGAAATATCTAATGACAACTATTTTGTCGTCAAGCAGTACAGTGAGCAAAGCAATTCCTGATCTGCTTATTACATTTCGCATGTTTGCTAAATTTTCACTCCAAAGCAATATTCACGATCTAACCGTCCGTCACAACAAACGTGTGTCGAGTAGTGGCGTTGTTTGAGAAACGGTACATAAAACTAAATCATCATGTTGACTATATGCGGGTTTGCAATCGCTGATTGGTTTGTTTAAAGATATCATTCACTAAAATGGTTGAATATTGTAACTGGTAGGACTTTTTCAAAGTTTTCCTAACGTTGTACCCACTATATTGCCAGTTAGTAGAGATGTACTAGCTCTCTGTCTGGGCGCTCGCTCTCGTCAGAGAGTATTATATTTCTTTTTTTTTAACTACATTTCCTCAAACTATCCGAGATTTATGGTATCAATGTATTCGTTATATCGAGAGAAAAAGAAAACTCTACTTTTAGAGAATAGTATAAGTTAAAGAAAGTATAGAAGCATTATTAAAGTCGTAATAATAATAAAAAGTAAAGGGAACTTTCCTTTACTTTTTAATATGTTTAAGGTAAGTTAGCCTTCAAAAAGCCTTTGCCAAATTTTTTTCCGTAAAATAATTTTTTAAGGTTTGCATTGAGGAGATATCCATAAAATAACGTGTTTTGCCACATTAGTGATGTGTTCGCATAATATTGCGTCCTTTCGACCCGAAATATGTTTGATATATATTTATGCTTCATAGACATGTTTCAACTAATGTTTCGAAACACTCGTATTCAATATTTTAGTGTGAACAATATCCACAATATACATTTTATATTTGATTTCTAGGAATACCCTGGAACCACTTTCCTGGAACTAACCTTCCGATAAACCCTGTACAGTAAAAATTTACTAATTTGAATCGGTTTACAATTGACGGAATAGCGCGGGTAATACTATTACTAATATTTTGAACTTCCCGCCTTTTAAAAGTTGGTTAAAAATATGCAATGTAACAAGAACATAAGGAAAAGATACCCGATAATTTGTATAATAATATAAACTGTCAATGTAGTTTAAAAAGCTACAAAATGGTTTAATTTTCCTTTATTTTTTATCAAAAGGAAGATAATGCCCATATAATTCACCAATGACTCGTTTGATGTTATGTTAATGATGAACGAGAAGTGGATTTTAACAAATAATATACGTAATAAATGGATTCTATCGTTTATTTAAATAAAAAAAACCTACAGCACATCATATATCATATTTTGTGAACAAACTCAGTAATCATCAATACATACATAATTCATGAGATGTAAAGGAGTTGTGGTTACAATCAAATGCCTGTCTACATGATCACTGTACAACATATTGCAGAAATGCACATAGGTTATAAAAAAGGCTACCTAAAAACTAAGAAATCATTACTTTCAATGAAATATTTATAACATACCCCATTTTGCTACACCATGTAAAGGACAGTTCTAAACTTCGCGCCACATTTAGAATGGCTTAAACCAATGGTTTTCATAACGTCAACAATTCATTCAATGTTTCATCTTACGATTAAGATCGGTTGAGCCAAGCGATCATTTTGAACAATAAGTATGCAATGCCAATAGCGTAAGCTATTTTTTCCTTCTGCTGACGTTGCAGTTGGTCCGCTTCAATCGACATTACGCGTCGATTTAATTTGACGATCTGCCTCCGCAAATGCACCAGCTCCTCCGCCGTAGAAAGCCCTTCGCCGTTTCCCATCGGAGGTGTGGGATCTCTGAAAACAAATAGAACCATAAAGTTTGCCAACACTATAAATAATAGTTGTACAAATAGAAGACGAGACTTTTTCTATTAAAACAAGTAACAAAATAAGTCATGATGTGATCCGACGAAGCTTTATAGAGCCGCATAGGCTAAAAGCAACAACGTCAGTCACGATAAGATAAGTCATGATGGTGAGAGGCTTTTAAGCTCTTTGCCTCGTTCGTGCGTCCTTGATACTCAGTAATTTTTCTGGATCATAATAATCTTTTATTTAAAACTTATAGATACACATTTGAGTCTGGTCAGAAGATGGGTACACAATAACTATCCCGTTATGAAACGTCAAAATGATGCCATCACTGTTAAATGACATATATGCGATTAGTAATGGGATGAATTCGAAAAATATCAATAATAAATATGATTTGCCGTAAATTCATTTTATGGACCCGTTTTTTATGAAATTACGGAAACGCATTGTCATTTGTGTCCGTAACTTCGTGTTTGCTTAACCCCTTGCGATGAGTAATATATTCCACATTGCGAGAGCCATAGATGATTAAACAAAATAATAAAAAATACAATTCAGTATCAAAGAAATACCATTGCGTTAAAATCCTTTTTCTTACCTCTTAGATTAATAAAAATTGATTAGATTTGTTATTAAATTTATATCTTTAGTAATTTTAATCAAAATAAATACGGCTGTCATGTTGGCTAGCACTAGACGTCTAGCGACGTCTTTTCATAAAATTAACTAGTGACTACATCGATGCTACAAAACGTCTTTAAAAAATAAATTTAACGCGATATAGTAGTTGCATCCTCTTATTAGGATATAAGGGCATTTATACAAAGTAAGGCTACAAAAATTGACCCACAAATTTCGCACAGAATTATTGTTGAAGAGGCTATTGCAAAAATGTCTTTAACATATTTTAGTTGTCTGAGCCTTGTCTACCTATAATTTTGAAGCTGACTAGCTCATATGAACTTGATAGGCTTACCAGTAATATCTTGTTAGTTACCTTGTTAGTCAAAAAGTTCGCGGAATGAACGGGGATAATATAAATAAGGAAATGGGGAATAGGGAGTGAAATTAAATATTTTATTATTTTTCGTTTTCAATATATCATCTCTTAACATTAATACTTTTTTAGATCTATGAAATAATTTATTTTTACTATCGAAAAAAATAATTTGTCTTTGGTGTCAAAATAGGCTGAAATTGCTGACTTGACTTTTTCAACGTCGTTTAGTTTTTGTCAATGGAGCTCTTTCTTCTTAAGAAATATAATCACCTAGTGATTATTATATATTTCCTATAGGCTAGGTTAGACTGTAGGGTGG
>DWHQ01001695.1:0-10420 GCA_018247955.1 Eurytides marcellus marcellus | reverse complement strand
ACCATACCGTGTCGTTTTAAAAATCTATGTAATCAAAATTCTTGCCCATCTATGTTTAGAATAATGCTAAAAATATTGTGCATATTACTTTTAAGGTCTTATATACATAATAGGGCGCATAAAAATAATTAATATAACTGTTGAATATTGGGTCTCGTGGTAGAGCAATTTATTTATTTATTAATTTATTTATTTGTTCATCAGCAAACAATTGTAGACAAAAAATACTGTAACAACGAATTCCCATTTTTCGAACAATACGGTGTTGGCATCGCTTGTTTTAAGTTATCAATAAATATTAAGACTACTAAAGCAGAAAATTAACTATTTTAAACTATAAGTATTATTATTAATAACTTTTGTGATATTTTTCTAAGAGATCTTTCAGGGAAATAAAGATATGATGTCATGAGAACCTTTTATTGTTCTCATATGTATAAAGTGAACACTTATTGAAGGCTTTTGAATTTTTAGTGTGTTTAGCGTGAGTTAGTGGTGTTAGCAACAAAAACTTTTATAAAAGCTTCTTCGGGGAACACCACGATCTCAAAACAATTGAGTTAAATGCAAGATGTAAAAAGGAGAGGTAGACGGAAGCTTACTCTATCAGCAGTTGTGAGCGACGGTTATCCTAATTTTTTATTTACTGATGTTTCTAGCACGTCGAGTGCCAGGTGATAACCGATACAACTGCATAGGCAGTTGTGTTATCTCTGTTATAGAATAGCATAGTGGCATTAGGATTAGGTTTAAAACGACTAATCAGTTCGGGATTTTTTTTGGCTCCGCGCTGCGCTCGTCAGCTAAAGTTGTTGAATCTTTATGCCCATTTCTAGAACCCATATCTCTGGGGACAACGTTCTTCACACCGAAACACAGTAATGCTTGTACATAACTGCTTTTAAAATAAAATACCGTTAATTTTGTGGTATTCCTTCAAATAGATTTTGCAAGAGAGTCCGACCATTTAACTTTACTAGTTGCAAATTTTCCTAGAGGCCTGTTTTTCTACTAAGGCAGCAAAAGCCTGTTATTTTTATTAGATAGTTGACAAACGAGTATAACGTTCATTAACGTTATGTTATTAGGTCGCGTTGGCAAAAAATCCAAAGGATGAGCATTAGTAACGTTATTCTCTCCAAACTACAATAGATGAAAATATTACTTAACACCTGTCTATTGTGAAGATCTCCAATCAATAGATCATCTTATAAAACGAACATGGTTATACCAAAATTATTATTAAGTGACAACGTCCGAGTGAGTTTGCTTTTGCTCGACATATAACGATACAAAAAATTCTGCCTTCATAGATGACGTAGTCGCATACTTCTATTGAATATGAAATTTATTGATCGATCAAATAACGATCACGAGATATTGCCACGTCAACGTGATTGATGCGAAATATTTAAAATTTAATTAAACATTCATATGATTTTGCTTATCTAAAATAAAGAGGACGGAATCAAAATAAAACAATTTTCCATTCCACGGCGAGGTTTCTAAAATGTCATGAATGTTTTATACAAAACGGATGACTATATTCTTCTTGTCGGATGCTTTTATTAAGCCATTAATTGTTATTTTCTCAATAAATCTGACATGAATGAAGCATAACATTAACATATAAGCGCTTGACTTATGACTGATTATTTAGTGATAAGAAGATTTCTATCTTAATGTGACATAACTAGTTTAAATGAATGTCACCAGTTTTTGAAATGGTAAATTAATTACCGCACTTGCCTCTCAAAACTGATATGGAAATTTTTTAAATTTGAATGTAATATCACACTCGTACAATTAACATATATTATAAAACAGCATTACATAGGGTACGTACTCGTCTATCTTTATTTGCATCGTTTAAATTGTTTTCAATCTCATGTTACTATTGTTAACGTCAATTAATGATGACGATTCATTGCCATTGTCATATCACTGTGACCTCTAAATGACTTCTAAACGTCCTGTCGTGGTTGATGACTACGGCTTAGCGCGCTTATTTAAATTTCTTGTCACCTTTCAGTTATTGTTGTATTTTTGCGGAGCAAAAAGTAGCCTGTGTTATTTTAAACCTTACACTAACTGTTTTAAAAATCATGCAGATCCGTTGCTTCTTTATTGCGGCGAAGGACAACTTAGCAAAAACTTTTATTTTTTATAACATTTATTTACGCTTTATTGCAAAATCCACTTAACTCCATTAGGCATTCTCCCCCAGTAACTTTATATATAACTTAAGAATCAAGTAAATACTTTTTAAAGGAAGCTCAATGTTATATTTTATATAAAAAATGTGTTCTTTATAAAAGTGTTTCTCGCAACCTTAGCGATCAGTCTTTTTTCTAAGCTAACTTCAGTTATATATATCTCATTTAAGATGGCAATAAGACATGTGTTAATCCAAAAGTGCGGTCACTCCGATAGACTGCTCGATCGCGAAAGCAACCGTGCTCTGAGTTGAAAAGCTATCAAAAGTGCGCAATTATTACTTTCTTCCGTGCACGGCAAAACCCAGACTACTTTCCCAAGCACGCCAAACTTTGAGCGCGAAATATTACACGCAAAAAGGCCGACCAATCAGGTATGAGCCCATCAGCCAATTAGAGTGCCGCGTTGCCCCCTTAATATTTTTTTATTGTGAAATGCACGATGCATTAAAAATTATAGCAAAATAAATAAAATAAAAAGTAAAATGACTAAATTATACATGAACTAAATATAAAATAACAAACAATTTGATATAATTACGTCGCCTCGATATGTATACATTTTGTTTGAAATATTTGTTCCAGTCGCTTCCATGTTCAGATGAAATGCAAATGTTTGACTATTTCTAAATACATTAATCCTTCTCAGGCCGTAGAATGTTCCAAAAGCGGCCAAAGCTGCATAGCAAGTCACCAAACAATTTGGTATTAACAATCAGATTAGATATCAGTCAAGCACTGGCTTGTCCGGTTCAGCTGTGGGGAGTATAGTATTTTTCATAATACGACGCATTAAACGTGTTACGACGTGGTGGTCACAACCGCGGTCATTGCACGATCTGGCCGACTTCTTAGCTCCTTGCGCTCAGGGCGCGTTTTCAACGTGTCACTGGTTCCGTCAGCACAGTAGTGTTTGATTGCCTCTTGTTAGCAACAGCCCGACGACTGCACGCTTGACCTCGGGTGTCTTGTACGTCGCTATTTATGAATATCTCTCAATTCCTTTACGACCACCCTCAAGAAATCGGACTCCTGGTTTCCTGGTACTTTCCTTTTGTATTACTTTGCCGTTTAGAGAATAAGGACGCCGTTATAATGTCCTTTTTGTTTAATTATTATTTAAATAAAATTATGAAATATTGAATATTTTATAGGTGTAATGGACAATGTTTCAATTTAGAGTAATTAATATCCTATTTTCGTTGTCTATTCAGGCTATCACCATTATTAAAATTAATACTTTTCACTTATAATTATTTAAATTAATTATCATCCGGTCTATGTCAAAAGACCTGACGATCTTGAAATGTTTATTTAATTGATTAGATTTAAATGAAATGCCATTAACTGTGCTTGAAAATTTCGTTCCATTAACAATTATATGTAATGTAAATAAAACTTGATATGTACGGAATAAGGTAAATTGCCTTGGATTTGCACACAGATAAAAAATTAAATTAAATTAAATATAGAAGGGCCTGTTGAATTCCTTCTTAAAATGCGGATCGTCCCATCGGGAAATTGTGCGTATACTTACTTTAATTTTAGGCGCTCATATAAAACGTGTTTGTTAAAAACAAAAAATAATAATAGGTAGTGATCGCGGGATGTAAAGTAAGCCGTGATTACAAACATTCTGCGTTATCACGCAATCAAACGCATAAACGATGAATATTAGATCCTTGGATTGTCTTTCATCTCTCTTATATTAAGCTCATCAATCGTATACGGAGAGAAGTAATCGTATTGTATGAGTCCGTCATTACCGGCGATAGTCCTCGGCGGGGGACCACACATCATCCTTTGTTTTGTAATTAAAACTATGAAACTGTGGTATCATTGCATCTTATGAGACTCATACTTCGATTAGATCATTGATTGTACACGTATGCATTAAATTCTTATCGATATGATATGATACACATTCTTTGGTTGTAACATTCGATTTCTAGTCAACGTACGGTTCTCAGTAATCACTACTAATAATGGTTTTCAGATAAACTTGATTATCGTTACCTATCTTTGACGTGTTAAAAATGTTTATTAGGACAGTCTCTTTATGTGTGTGTTTGGTTGTCAACTACGGTCATAAATATACTCTAGCTTTTTGAAATACTGGTATAGATTCTAAACATATCTATACAATACTAATTATGAAATAAAACATAAGACTTTTACTAAGGAACACATCTTTTAATAAAGTTAATATTACTATATGTATATTTAATAATTACAATAGAAAAAAAATCTTAAAAAACTAAATTTAATCATGAATTGAATTATAATTATGTAAAAACATATGTTAATATCAACTAAAAAAGATAAAATAATCAAAAGTTTTTATTAGTGAATACATTCTATTTAAAATAATTTTATTGTTTACGATAATATGTTCAATCGTAATAATGATTTACGATTGACCAAATTAAAGTATAGACATGAATAAATATGACACACTGCAAGCATTTGTTAACAAATTTCTGTACTACATTTTGACAAACGCATTCTACTGTATCGCAACAAGCATCAGCGACCGTGACATTGATTTGTGTACCGAGTGTTGTTTAATCGAATAGCAAGGATGCACGGCGTATGCCATTACATTTGATGTATTCGCAACACGCGATACGGAAACATATAATATATCTGTAAATTAATATCTCCGTAGTCAAATGAAATCTTTTAAGGCGCCTATTAAAACAGTGATATCCGATATTCTCGTTATACAACTTAACAATCTATTGTTACGTACGAAGGATTTGTTTGGTATATTTTTAATCCAGTAACGTATAGTTTATATCTTACAATTTAACTCAATTTAGCATTACTTTGGTATTTAGTTAAGGATTTACATAAAATTTTAATATAAATTATCTAAACTAAATAGTAAAAAACTTAATTTATTAAGTTTTCTCCTCCCAATGTCAAGCATATAAATAATGGTGTATTTTTGAATGAGGAAAAGTTTGGAACTGTGGAAACCACAACATTTTTAGGTTTAACGGTGGACTTGAATCTACAGCGGGGCACTCACATCGATGGGCTTATGAGTAGACTTAGTTCTGCAGCATTCGCGATCAAGATAATTAGATCTATCTCAGTTATAGAAACAGCTCGTATAGTTTTCTTTAGCTATTTTCATACTATTTTCTCATGGCATACTAGTGTGGTAATGTACTAATACTACAGTACTAATGGTTATGTAGCTGCCATAAATACTAGATTTTCGTACTGCAGAAGAGAGTAATTCGTGCTATCCATAATAAAACAAGTTTGTATTAACTAAGACTTTTTCAGCCAGTAATTCTTTTTATGGCCAATGTATATTTTTTACAATGGGATTTCAGAAAACGTCCAGAAACCTCTTAATTCTAAATTTAAAAAAATGTAATAGGACGTTTGTATGCCATAATTATACAGTAAATGATTTCATTGATGATAGCATACCTTGTGAATGATGTGATAACTTCCATACTATTTCAAGATTCAAATTATAAAAATTGTCAACGTAATCAAAAAAAAAATTACTGAAAGTCCCGCTTAGTTTCGCCTGTTCTTCTCAGAAACATTTTTTCCGATTAAGTAGTAGAATCATTAAACATTTGACGTTGACGTTGTGATTGTAAAGCAATTCAATTTTTAATAAAAAAATATTACTTTGACTGAAATATATTAAGGTCATTATGTTTTAGTTAACACACGAATTGTCTATAACCAGTTTTTTTATTTTACAATGTTAGGTACAGCGTTCTGATATAGTAGTTCATTTTAGACACTGAATAAATGATGACTCGTTAAAAAGGAGGTTTATTCTATGAAATGAAATGACGAGACGCAAATGGTGCGCCTGTTGGTAAGAGACATACTTCCTCCCACAGTGTGTTACAAAATTCTGTACCCGTAACTGTTATATAATAACTGCATGAACAAAAAATCAAATCTACACGGCTCTGAGCTGCGTTTATCACCTTGCGATATAATTGTCTATCCATATGTCTCTGACAATATTGCCTTAAAACAGGAATGCAGCAATTTGTAGCAAGCGTTAAATTATTTCCTTTGTGATTTCTTAGTATTAAGTATTTAAAACATTACTTATACCATCCTATATATTATAACAGTCAGTATAGACGCGACTCTTTGTGGAGCTTCATCGAGAGCTTCGATACAACTGTAAAAATAAAAGTAACAACTAAACTGTTACACATCAATAAGTTGAATACGAATCTTGAGATACGATTTGAATTAAGTCGTGATCGTGCCCAGTTGCGCTCGACTTGCTTAGGTCAGTTTGCGGTAAACGACAACCGAAACCAAAAACTGTTTACGTTATTCAACACGACTACAGAAAGAGTTTTTCAATTAGAAAGTTTAGTTAGTTCAGCTTAGATGTGAGCTAAAACATGTCTTGGATATTTTATAAGTTATTTTTCACTAAATTAAGTAGCGAGCGAATTAATTTGCACATCTAATGGCAAGGTACACTTTCCCGTAATCACACAGTACCACACAATATTTCGAACTCAAACGTTATTTTATTTCCAGTTAATTCGCCAGCGACATTGCCCTTCACGCCGAAACATGGTAGAGCTTGCAGAATACCAGTACAAGTTTTAATTACTACAAGCAATATTAAGAGTTTTTATAACGTCTCTTGACCCGTGTTCCTCGGGATGACGTCAAGATTTTAATAATGTTGTGTACACAGTTAGTATTAGTTAAAGTGAAGAAAAAAAATACCTTATTAATTGTATTCATGAACTCTGTTAAATTTATTTTGTCTGTCGAAAAGACAAGTCAATTACTAGATATACGAACATGCCACTGAACAATTATAAACGCTAGTTAGCAACCATTAATATGTGCTGACGAAGTTTAAAGGGGTTGTAATTAATTATAAATAGCCATAAATAATCCTGTCCGTCGCGGTCAAGGCTCTGCTAATTGAAAGTTATTTTCGACAAGAAGCGTCAATTGACTTAATTATCACGACAGTTCTTGAGCAATTTCTAAAGATAAAGCGAGTGGTTTTTAAAATAGCCCCGTTAGTTCGGCTTTGTAGATGTAAAAATGCTAACGACAACCTTTATGTTTCTCGATAAAGGCATGATCGAGCTTTCGTCTATTTCAGTACAAACTTTCGTGAAGTGTTCACTATTATATTTATATTAATGGTTACGCCGCCGGCGGATAATAATGTTTTTAAAACGATCAATCTTTTGTCCGTGATGAAGTTTAATTTTAGAATAAGCCGTTAGGCTTTAAATAAAAAGAGATATTCCGATAAGATTATTGTCTTCACTTTTTTTGTGTTCTTCTGTGGCGTCATCTTTAGTCAGTACTAATATTTTTTAATATAATTTATTATATTTTTTTAATGTTATGCAATATTTCCGCCAATTACGATGTTAATATATCGTTATTCATTTAAAAGAGCTTATAGCAAGGTTGGTCCCACGGAATGTAATTGTTATTGGAGTGCAAAATTTCAATAAAAACTTTAAAAACTAAAACAGAGATTATGCATATTTTTATTAAATGTACTGAAATTATAAACCTGTTGTTTGCTGAGAACAACAGAACGACTTGATTTTTTGTATATTATTTCGTCGAAAAGTGCTTAATTTTTAGAAAAAGGCAAGGCTTTAATCTTTAGAAAAAGGCAAAAAGTCCAAACGAACGTAATCGCCTTTAATAAAATGTATATTTTAAATATTTCTTTAACACCTTAACAATGTTTAAAAAACACTACTCCTATATATATTGTGTTATTAAATCTATTTATATGCATAAATTCTAGATGGATAAACGGCCATATCCGGAACAGTGTAGTAGTTGTTACAAATACAAATATTTTCCCCGGTTAAAATCGAACATCTGACGCCGAAGACAATTTCTTAATGACTGTGCCAAAGGACCCAATTAAGGTGAATGAAGGAAAAATTATAAAACTTTACCTAAGTGGATAAAAACTTAAAAGTACTTTTTTCACTGTATCAAAGACTGACTTGTTCGGAGGTGCTAATTGCTTTATCATTATTTTACTGTCATAAAGCTACAAAATTTTTCGTATCGCAATAATGTGAATTTTCAACAGTGGTAGAGCCACACTGCTGCTGGGCCGGCTCGAACCGGATAAGTACCACGATCCCACAGAAAATCGACGTAAAGTGGAAATGTTTATGCTCATAGAATGAATGAGTTATGATCGGTGTATTCCTGAAATACTAGTATACTGTACTAATATAAAGTTAAAAATATACCAATATGTAACAAATAATACAAAATACGAAACATGCGCGATGTATAAAGAGTAATAATACTTTTCTACCGAAAAATTAATGAGCATTCATTTCAGTCAACCGGTAGGTATTTTCAAATTTAAGTAATAATAATTTTGTGGTATTCCAAAATAGCTCTTGCATCTCGACTGTTTCTAATTAAACATCGTTTTAATTAATATTGCGGACGGTATACTGCCGAGTTGTTTTAACGCGATTTTAACTACTCCATTGACGTAGGAGTCTGTACGAATAGTCGTAAAGACCGCGGGAACAGTCGGTTCCGCTCATGTAATATTAGTCTATTTACTCATACACTATAACAAAAACGTACAGCACTAATAATTGTAAGCATTATGCATAGAATAATTTATTGTGATTCCTAATTACATTTTGAATTTATAAATTCAAATTTATTTGATTTATATCCAAAAGAAATTAAATAGTGGGTTATGATATTATTAGCATCTTATTAAGGTCGAATAGGTTTATAAATAATAAAGAGACGTAGCGCCATTAAAATATACGATTTTACTCTAGGGATAGGTTAGAATCTTTGTTTTCTGTCTGTCTGTCTGTCTTTTTGTAGATAATAAGGAGCGATGTTTTTGTTACAAAATAAAAAAAATTAAAAAATTAAAAAAAATCCTCTTACTAAGCGCAAAACTGTCTTATAAAGCTTTCGGGCTTTCTTATAATCGCGCAAATCGGATCGGTCTGATGATAAGCGAAAAAAATCCCTCCCTTATGGAAAAATTGCGCCACGGAGTGTATAGTGTCAATATCCACTCATGAGATATAATATCTTTTCGTAATCTATGCTCAATAATTTCTATGGAATCTATCATTGTATATGTGTTGATTGTAAAATATATAGCGGAAGCTTGGAATATGGGATCTAGGTTAAAGTTCATTTTACTCAAACAATCTGATTTCAAATCTTTATGGTAGTATCAGTGAGTTTGGTACGAATTAACAAATGACTAAAAATTATAAGTACTCATTTTAACGTGTTCAATGGTTTAGGTTAATTTTCGTAGGGGAGACTTTAGTGTTAACTTTACTGATTTAGTGTATATGACTGTTTATTATCCTAGCCCACGCATGTTAAGTCGTAGTCAGTTCAATTAGCAATTAGACAGCATTTCCCTGGATATGTAGACAGACGGTTTGCATCCGTAAATACGTGCCAATTTCATTCCACAAACGTCAAACGTAATTCTAACAAGAAGGTCAAGAAGGAAATACGATAATTAATGAGCAACTGATTTCGCTTAGCAATTGGGCAACGGATGGAAAGCTTTCATATGTCTTCTCGAGAATGCGCGGTATGTTTACCGTCATCCTGTCACGCGAGGCTTTGTTACTCTCTCGTTCGTCTTGTTAACACGGTATCAAACAATCCACATAAACGATACGTGCTGACTCAGCGTACATTAATTGTATGGGAGAGCATCGGAACGAAAACTCCAAAACGCGGTGTAAACAATAAGATAACAATCAGCGGTTGGCGAAAGGGCCCCAAATTATTGTGCGTCAATCAAAAACGCCGTAGAATCGTAAGCAGCGTGTAACGTTCCGATAGTGACGTCCATTAGAGTTCAATATTACCTTAATTCCGTGTTGAGCGCAGAGAGGGCGGACGGGGTCAGTTTAACGAAACATCACTCGGTATCGACATGCCAGTATTGCCCTTAAATTCTAATGTTGGCATATCCGATTGTTATCTGCAATTGTTTTGTTTTGACATTGAACTTAAGTACTCGTATTTATTACAGCATTAATGTGTTTTAATTTAAATTATTTTGAATGTGCTACCAAGTAAATATTTTCTAAACTAACGGTCTTATTCATAAGATAATTATATATGAATATCAATAATTAATGCTTTTTTATGAAGTATTTAATTATAACAGCCAAGCC
>DWHQ01001694.1:0-10420 GCA_018247955.1 Eurytides marcellus marcellus | reverse complement strand
CCATTTTACCATACCAATATGTCGCGCGTATGAAAATAATTTTTTCTGGTGAGAACATGATCAGATATAACTTCTTCAACAATTTTATAAAATTTGTTAACACATTGTTCAATTGGCAAATCCGAAAGTCAGGCCAATTTATATCTAAAAACATTTTATTAATTACTTCATAATCAGCAATATGAAATCCTTAAGCAAATTTTTGACGCATTGGAGAAATCGCAGAATGCAATAGGGGTACTTTGCTTTTTATCCAAAGCCTTTGATTGTGTAACCATGAAATATTATTACTGAAATTAAACCACTATAGAATACGCAGCGCTGCGCTTGATCTTGTTACCTTTTACTTAAATCGGAGAGTCCAGAGGGTTAATATAAATAATGTGAAATCATCTGGATCTCCTTTAAAGATGAGTGTTCCACAAGGATGAATTCTTGGGCTATTTTTATTCTTACTCTATATCAATGGTATGCCGTTTTATGTAAAGAATTTGTGTGATATTGTACTTTTTGCTGATGATACCACCCTTGTCGTCAAGGTCGAGCGTAATAGAAATATTAATGACGAAGCAAATAGTGCTCTGTCACGCATAGGTACTTAACTGATTTGAAATTAACAATTTAGTACCAAGAATGTCAAGAAAACTAAATTTGTAGAATTTACCTTACCTAATGTTAACAGTCTAATTCACAGTTTACTTCTTGACAACGAAGCACTAGAAATTACTGATTCTACTGTTTTCTGGGGTATAGTATACTCTAGATAAAAAACTACAGTGGAACTCTCATCTCTCAGCACTCGCGGGAAAAAAATAGAAATAGGAATAAGCTTGTAACACCTCGATTTCACCTCGTAACACCTCGACACCTTGATTTCGTCTCCAAAAGGTGAAAAAATCCTTCACGGACCTGAGTGTGTGCATATATAATGGAATTCCACAAGATGTCCTTTATACAAAACTTGAGCGTTTTAAAACTAGAATTAGAAATAATCATAATGATAATCAATATATCTTATACTGTTCAAGAGCTTTTTGTGGACCAAAATGCGTGGAATTTTGTTGATTGAATCATATGTGGGATACCTATTATTCTATTAACGCATATTGTAACAGTGTTTTTAGAAAGCAATTGTTGAGTTTCTCACCGGCTATCTCAGCAGAACTGCATTCCTAGGAAAGCTAAACCAGGGTAGTTTCTCACAAACTGAGATGCAAAAATGACGATTCGTAATTGCTTGTAAAAGCCTATTTGAATAAATATATTTTGATTTGATTTGATTTGAAAACGTCACGTACGCGTACTATTACGTGGCAAAGACCGCAAAACTCGCTGAAGACTTATATTAATAGAAAATTGGATTGCTAGGTGATAAGAATCCTCAGGAACCAGAGAATAAGAACTGCATAAAACATTACATTCACACTACTATTTATTCACAACTACTCATAACCAGATCAAGATAACGCCAAGTAACATTGCATATGCATATCGATTTAAACCAGTAAAGTTCATAAAACTATATAAAGAGTACACTTAATTATTGTCTAAATCAGAGTCATTCAAATTCAAACCAACAGAACATATATTAAAATCACCAACAGTATATGGCCAACAGTATATGATATGAATACGTATGGTCGGTATTGATACTAAAGTTATTAGAAATTGTTTAAAAAATTGAACAAAGTGCTTCATGCTGGAGTCGGCAATGTGGAAAATAGCAGGATAAATATGTTGATCTGCTGTTAAAAGTGTTTCATAAAGACAGAAATAATGGCTACAGATCCAATAACAGGTGTGATTGACATTGAGTCAATGTATATGAAAATTACGTTGAACAGCAATCGGCGAAGATTCTATGAGAGGCGGGGCCTCTCATAGAATCTTCGCTAGCTTCTTTCGCACAGAATATTGGTTATCAAAAAATTATTGACTAAAAATTACTTCTAATTACCAAGTTTTAGTTAAACATATTATTTGATAATCACTCAGCAGTATGTTTTTGTGAAAAGTTACGGTTTTAGTTCGAAATCCTCCTACATTTTAATAGTAAAGTTATTTCAGTACCAATAGCCCTAAATCCCTCAATACATAAAACAATATTTTCATAATGGAATCTGCTATACAATACCACATATGTACAATACACTTATTACAATACAACTTATGCACAAAACAGCTCTAGAGATTTTAAAGAAAACACTGTTGCTTTTGATCATTTTTATTTCTAAGATTTTACTAAAAGAATACACTGATATGAGAGATATGAGTAATTTATATTGCAAATGCAAATTTCTACCTAACATGAAAATTTTTCTTCTATTTCTAGTATATTTAGTGACACCATATATCTTGAGTGATTTCAAAGTGATGAAAAGTCTATTTAATTATTAAAGATTTGAATATATTTAAAACATCAAGTGATTATTATTTGTAGTCTACTCAAAAACATTGATTATGTTTATTTTATGGTATTACTTATAGTAATTAAAATTACTTATAGTAATATACATTGGCAATCATTTATGCTGATTACAGTTGAATAGTTATATAGTTTTGTTAAAGTTTCTACAATATGCATATGAGTAAATGCACATTCTTTACATATTACAGATTATACATATTCATATACTGTAATATGATTATAGCAATCTATTCCTTTAACAATATTCTGTTATCACTAAATTAATGTAAGGAGTATATGCTGTACGAGGAATCTATGAAATGCTCACTATTCACTAATAAAGCCTTCAGCAATTTTATGTCTTGTTTTATTATCTATATTTTACCTTATTTTAACATTAAATCTTGAAGATAAATCTACAAACAAATTAAAGCCATTTTTAAGTGTTTGGACATGTGCATAATTTGCAATATTTACAAGGCAAAATATATGCTTTTATGTAATATTAACATGTAACATGTAATGCTTTTATTCCAAACGAATATTTTTTTTATTAAACAATAATATTAAATGCATGGTTTATAATTGCAACACAATAGTGCTTAGCAGTTTTAACATATTTTAATGTTCATTGAGTTTAATAATAGTTCACTTATTTCCCTGCTATATCAGCCACATCTTTTACTGTTCCATTCCTGTAAATGTTTTACTTTCAGTCTTTCCAGTAGCACTATATACCAAGGACTTTACAAGCCTTTGCCTGTTAAGCCCTTGATTCGGTTATATCATGAGGGATCATCGTCTGAATCTAAATCACTGGATGAATCGTCTGATGAATCACTGGAATCACTAGAATCACTGGAATCTGAGGAGTCGCTTGAATCCTCACTGTCATCTAAATACAAATCACATTTCTTCAATCCTGGAATCAATGACATAGATGCCATTTTCAAAGCCATTTCATTTTCCATCACATCAACCTCCTCTTTGTGCACCATCTCACCAGCTGCCTCCAATTCTTCCAATTCCAACTCAAGATCCTTTTTAAGGATCTCTATGTTTGCAATATTGTTGCACAATTCATCCAACTCCTCCGACCTGCATTTCTGTAAGAAGATCAAGTAATCTTTGATGTAAAGCTGATTGAGAATGTAACGGGCATCAGTGCTTGCGTTAAACATTGTATATATTCTTATTAAACATTTGATGATAAACTTTTTGCCCTTCCTGAACATTGAGACTAGATCGTCATGTACTTTCTTGCAAAGTTCAAAATTTCTGAATATAGGATAAGCAAGAGCCCTTCTGTAGCAAGCTATTAATACTTGCTTCATTTCTTTAAATACGCAGAACCAGCTTAAGGTAGAGGACAATTTGTTGATAGTCCAACTGGACTCCACCGTGCTTTCATTGTATGTTGTTCGCTTGTCATAGCAGAAAGCATATAGAATATCAACAAGACCAAGCATAACTTGTCTGTATTCACTCTTACTCAGTAAATAATTTTTGTTGGGCAAATCTTTCAATATTCCAACTTCCTCATCATTGAACTCTATGTCATTGAAATCAGGCTTATTCCAATACACTACAGCAGTAAGGTAAGGCTCTAGGAGCTCTTTATCAAAATAATCAGCCAAGTAATGATCTGTCGAAAATTTTTTATTCTCGTGTTGCATACGAAGAACATTGCGCTCTTTGATAGACACGCGCTCCGGTACTTTCAATTCGAAAATTTGCGGAAATTCATTACCTATGTCGCCGAATTCTACGGAAGTTTTATTGGCAAACCCATAAGCGTATTTCTCACCCTCGCCGTCGCTCTCTTCCTCTTTATCACTGTTATGAACGGTAATTCCATCGTCTTCCAGCATTTCCACTAAATCTGGATTGATGTCCGGTATATCGCGAGGAGCTAGTAAGCTAGTTATCATATCAAGGTTTTCGAAATGCTCGCCTGGGGTTTCCTTGTCAAACGTAAGATTAAAGTCCCCTGAATCACAAGTGTAAGAACCTTTCGAGTGATCGTTTTCAATTATTCTTCCCGGAAGACGAAGACGAAGAAAATAAGGGCTCGATACGAACAAGAAGTTTTCTCCATCGACATCGATTTCTGTTTCGCCGATATTAGTGTATGGCGCATGTACATTTATATATATGTGATTCTCATCCTGAGACAGTTTAAACCTTGGAGTTAACATTTTGATTATATTTGTATTATCATTGCAACAATACACACATAAAGGATAGACGGATTAAATTTTTTTACACGAGGGAACGATTTGACATATTATCGACGACCACTTGAACTTCTAATTTTTGTATATATCAACAGATTATATAATAACAATGTCAGACCACATCAATACCAATATCCGATCGATACCGAAAATAGTGTTTCCCGTACAATAGCTTTCTATTCGTTGCTTTTAAATTTAGCGAACGTTACTTAAACGATATCTATAAAAATTAAAGTGCGAGAGAATATTTTTTTATATTGATTCTTAAGCGAGATATGATTGAAGTATGTATATCTAATTTTGGTAAGTTATTTTGAAACTCTCACACGCATTGTTCTATATTTACTTTCACCCTGAAAATTGAATAACAAAATTAGAAAATAATCTTATACGGATGTAGGCGAAAGAGTGGGCTGTTTAGATAGTGTAGGCGGTGATTGTAACCACTGTTTAATAAAAATACATACGTGTATAAGTGTCTATATTTATACAGTTTTATTAACTTGTGTATTGAAAAGTAATTTAAAAAAATATTTAAAGTCAGACAATTTTATAGATTATTTAAAACGTTTTCGAAAATTTAACGTGAACATACTGTATTATTGACTCAGTGCTGTGTGTTTTGCCGTCTGTCAAAATAAAGATATTGCGAATGGTTCAATCAAAATATATTTTTGTTGATTGTTTATAAATATTTTCCCAGTTGTCACAACGCAATAATACTACACTTAGGACAAATCTTTTACATAGGTCATGCCTGTTGGACGGAAACGGTGGAACCTTCATGGTAAGTATAAATCTTAGTATTTTAAAAATTATCCAAATAAATGAAGTTTTTTTTTTAATTTCTTTTGTATATATATGACATTTAGAAATTGGCTCTTATACTTCTATAATTATTATATTCATAATACATTTTCAGTACAAATATTGATATTTTAATTAACCTTGTGCACAGAAGGCCACGGATTTGCGAATAAAATAGGTACGTTAAGTTTTTGTAAAATGACGAAACGTTGAACGTTTGTTTGAAAAAATATAGCCTATATTTACCCTTATAGCAATGTGTAATTAATCTCAACATGCTTCTCTTTGCTTTGATTATATTCAATTATTATTTACATTTATGATTGTTATGGCTACTGTCATATTTTAAGCTCTATATCAGCTACATTCTTAAAATTTTATCATTCTCACCATTCATTATTTCGACGCTAGAAAGCAAAAACGTAGTAAATGACACATGGAGTACATGCTAGTTACTACCTTTATGCTTTCTAGCCTTGATATATACGAAATATAAACCTGATTTGTAACATGAATTTAATTCAGATATACTTGTTTACTTTTGAAGATGTTTTATTCCTTCAGATGGACCACAAGGCTCACTGAGACGTTTAAGAAATCAGCTAGCAGAGGATGGATGTGCTGAATCACAAGTAGTGCTTGCTAAACAGCTTCTAGAAGAAAAATGTGGTATTTCAACTTGTTTAATATACTTTAACTGGATTTTTAAATAAATGTTTGTAATGCTTTCTTTATAAAAATTTGGCTCTTATAAATGGTACATATTTTTAACCGTCATTCTAGGTTGACGCATTCATTGAAATAATCCAATTCGTAGAAACTGGCATTTCCATGAATTTGGTGATGAAGCTTAATAGAGCCACATAGGCTAAAATAAGATTTGATAAGATAAAATTTTACTGAAACAAAGTTTTAATTAAAATTTAGTTAACTTTTTTATTAACTTAGATGTAACTTTATTATATACCAACTTTTTTTTTACTTTTTAAATAAAATAATACTACAATTTATGGATATTTCACAGAGCTTGAAGCAGACAAAATATCAAACTTTAAACAAGCACTAGAATGGCTGATCTGTGCTACAGAGCAGGCTCATCCTGAAGCTAGAAGAATGTTAAGAAGGTATAAGAACTTTTTATTAGTTTTTTTTTTCTTTAAGATGGTAAAATATCAAAAGGTCATAAGTAAACATATTATTATGAACTATATTATAGGTATAGGTAATGGTACTATTAGTGTAGACTATGTGTATGTCTATTGTTTTCCTTTAGTGCATGGAGTCTCTACATCCTTAAAAAGTTATATGTTTATACATCCCTTTTCACTGAGTTTATTAACCAGTTTCTACATGGAATTGGTTAATAAACTCACATTATATACACATAACATTTAGTGACAATATTCAGCTTGCGCTCTTGGTATCATGTCTTGTGAAGTACCTTTAAAAGAAGGTTAGTTTAAATTAAATATATTAAAAATTAAAATAATTAACATTTATTTACAGCAAAGTAAAGGTCGGATATTTATATTGTTTATAATTAAATTATATCGAGTTGTAATAAATAACTGTCAGTGTAACTTTTATCCTGTCAAATTCGAATTGAATTATGTCAAATATAGGTCTAAAATATTTTGTCAGCTAATTTTTAAAATACAGATTAAAGACGCTATTCGTACGCTACTGGATTAAAAAATATAAAATAAAACTGTCGTCAGACAAATGTCACTCCACACGCAAGAGCGGTATTAGCATTTATTCCATACATCGGCGATTCCGCGGTCGTTGCGTGTTGCATGAACGCTATGAGGTATCGTCCATTGTTGAATTATTGTCATACCGTTGTAATATAAACATAAACAACGCCGGTCGCGCCAAGGCTTCCATAAGCCAATAGGGACGCCCGATGAAAATGGTTTTCCATTATTCGCAACGACTGAGTGATGTACTCTTGACGTATTTTTATGGTATACTTTTTAATAGTTTTTTTTTATCTGTGGAATTATGACAAAGTACAATTTGTCCGAGTTCAATGTCTGGAAGCTGAAATGGGAATCGGTACGGCGGGACTTTAACAATTCGATGTGAGTCTTATGAAACTTTATATTATAACTAGTTACTGACCGTGACTTTGCTCGCGCGAATTTCAACTAAAAACAGTAGGCCAACGTATTTGTTACAAATGAACGTGTAACTTTTCATACATTTATTTCTTACGATTATAGCAGTTCTGTTACATTAAAACTGAAACTGGATATAATAGATCAGTACGGCTCTGACCGTGTTATAACCTGACGGTTATAACCGTAGCGCCATGTAATATGGTAAATATTTGATATTGCGGCGGGTTGTATTTAAATATTCTACGACTATAGTAGGCATGTCATGTTACAAAGTTGCTTTTTGGCTATAGCCGTACTGTCCGGCAACGTGTTAAACCACTGTTTACTCTTCAGGTACTTACTACAATACAGCATACCTTTTACAGTTCAGTCGATTTAAATAAGCAGAATAATTTCTTCTACTGATAATAATAAAATACAGTAAAATAAGTTGTTATTTTATAAAATTCAAAAAACCTAATACCAGTAAGAATAGGCGAGACACTTACACAAATGATATTATGATATCTTATTAGAGCCACAAGTAAATCTTACGACGTATGATTTATCTAAACCGGTTAATATGTTCAAACATTCAATAAAACAAAGAATCATACATACACACGGGTCAAAAACTTAACTCGCCTTTTGCTGGCTCAGTCTGACAAACATATATATTACACTTTCTGTAATTGATCGATGATATGGTCTACCACGTCATCGATCAATTACAGAAAGTAACAACTATTTATTCATTTTATATACCTGGTCATTTCAAATATTAGGTTATTATTAGTTATGGTAATAGAAATTAATGTGTGGATAAATAAACTCAATACACAATTTATATATGAAGAGCCTTAAAAACAGTGAAATCATAAAATACGGCAACAAATCTCGTGATAAAATGCTTTAATAATACCCAATCGGGTCATGAGTTCTGTCACAAAATGAAAACTTTGGAATTTTGAATGCTGGCCACAAAAATATTTATTAAATTCGAATTTAGAAAGTTTTATGAAAACGGAAATGAGCACTATTTCAAATTTCATTTATTTTAAAACTGAAGTGGACGTTTAAAGAAGACCGAGTTGCGGTTATCGCGCTGCATCGGTGCGGTTACGCGCCAAATCAGAATTTTGAACTACTGAAAATTTTAATATAAAACATCAAACGACAAAACGAAAATTCAGGTGAAGAAGACAGAAAAAGAACTGATCGCCCTCGCAATTTTAGCAGTAATAAAAGCTCAGAGCTTTGGCACACAGAATTTGTTGGCCCTTCAGACATGTTTAAGCAGAACCACGGTGAAAATGTTGTTGAATGAAGACTTCGATTTTATCAAAGAAATACAGGACATTGTTTAGATGCATATTTAATGGACCTGTAACTAAATAGATCCTGCGTTTTGTTGAAACGGTACACGGGAAAGAAACACCGCGAAATTCTGATTTCGGATGACAAATTTTTACCGTGGAGGAGAGCTTCAAGAAACAAAATGATAAGGTGTATGCTCACTACAGTGAAGATAGAGCAGCCGCATTTCGTGTGCATCTCTTTTTCTTACTATGTTCAATTACAGATACTAGGTATTCAAGCAAGATTCTGCGTCAGGTCATAGAGCGAAAAGTATGCAAAACTGGTTGGCGACGCGTGAAATGGGCCTAATCCATAACTTAAATCCGTTGAATCATAAAATATAACAACACTTGGAGGAAGGCCTGCTCAAAGCCTCAACCTGATTTGGAGTCACTCCAGGCATACTTGATCAAAGCAACCGCCTGTATTGATATGGACCTCGTTTATGCAGCTATAGACGGGTAGCCGCGCAGACAGAAGACTTATATTCATAATCGTGGAGGTAATTTTGAATAAGTTTATTTAACATAAGAATTTATGTTTTAGTATACGACTGGTTAATCTAAAAACTTTAATATATGAATAAAACGTCCTTTTAATATATGAATGGTTAATGTAAAAACAAACGTGTGTCAATTATTTCATAGCAAATATGTGTCACATGTTTGTTATGAAATAATTAGAACTTTGGGATATACCCAACGAGGCATACACATATTGACAAAGGAAAATAGTAAGGGTGAAATAAACAGGAATATTATTACTATTTCTTTTATCATAGATACAATATTCTTCTCATCATATCTCTGTCTGTCTATCAATGCCAAAAATATTAACACGCTTTTCAAAATACTGTTCGATTTTCCGATAACATATCATCGTATTGAAACATGAACTAGACTAATTGATGTAGAAAAAATACTTAGTTTAGTTTTGATCTTTTATTTGGTTACACCCTAATTGTTTGGCTTATACATGAATGGTAATAGTATAGTTTTCGCCAAAAAGACACTCATGTTAATATTCCTTTCATAGTTCCATCCAAATACTGCAGAACGTCAAGATAATGGTAAATAACCAAAAATTGATGGTAGCCTGGCTAACATTGGGACGATTAACATCATAGTCTTGTTTCGTGGCTTGCGTTGCCATGACACATTCAAAAGGCTGAAAATACAAAATTGAAAATTTCATAAGAAAATATAAGTTAAATTTAATTACCCTGATAACAAAGCTTTTCAAGCCGAAACACATTAGTACTCATATATAACTTCTTGTTAGTCTAATATTTGGCAAAACACATCAGACAGTCTAATTCAGTTATGTTTTATTCCAATTACCACCTAACTGATATTAAACAAAGATACTTTTTCCTATACCTGATGTAAACATATTGATAAAGCACACTTAAACTGACTACAAATTCTAAACAAGAAAATAAATTACGGTCAGCAATTCATACGGCGAACGATCAACAGAATTGTCTTCGAAAGGGTTTGTCGCCCGAG
>DWHQ01001693.1:0-10421 GCA_018247955.1 Eurytides marcellus marcellus | reverse complement strand
CGACATTGTCATAATGGAAGAATAAATATCAGATTTAGTCCAATCTCTAAAAAACTCGTAGACGTTTTATAACTGCGAAAAAAATCAAATATTAAAAAAAATATTTAAAGATAACGAATTTGTAAAATATACGATTCTGACTACTGATAGCGGTCTCATTTTTAAGGATATCGTCATTTACGCCACAGTTTTATTTTATTTATAAATCTTACCATCACTGATTAATTGAAGTTATTTATATAACTATTTATTCATGATTGTATACATACACTTATACGGATATTTCAGCTGGACAGCCTAATACCTTTTGGCAGGTTCTCACAGTATTCAGGCTTTGGACTGAATTCTGTGTCAAAATGGTGTATAGAGATAAATTGTGATAGGACTGGTGATGCTATTGATTAATATTCATCATCAGAACCGTCATAATTATCCACAAGCTAATCGTCAACAAGCTAAGTCACGGTATTCTTCAAAACGCAGTGCTAAACTAAGATCGAGCGCAGTGGCGTGCCATAAGAGAGGCTTATACCTAGCAGTGGATAAAAAACGGCTGATAATGATGATGATGATTCCTCAAAAGTATTATCAGCCATTCTCCGCTTCTCGTATCCAATTACTCTACTTCCAACTACGTGCTCGTATTTTTTATTCGTGCCCATAACCTAAATACCTCATCACATGCATCAATATCAGTTACGGTCACCAAAAGGAATCCTTTATTGATAAAATATCAAAGGTTTAAATATATAAAAATTCATGGTATTTTCATTCACGGTACTCAAGTACTGGACCATAGAATGAAACTCAGGTTATATTGATAGGAATAGAGGCAATTTAATATTCGGGTCTCTGCTGACAAATGTAATGCACTCCAGCAAGCTGTTTTAAATTCTCATAAGCCTGTATGCTGATGATGCCTGTACAGAAACTAAGGGAAACGAATAAGAATGAAAATAGGCAAAATGTAATAAAAATCAGTTTATTATTTCTCTCAGAAGAAGAAAAAAGTTGTTGATTATAATCAACAACTTTTTTAAAAGTTAAAAAACTTTAATCGTTTTAAAACTCCCATTACAAAACATGCGCCAAATGACGACAACACGTACATGAGAACAAATCAAGAGAATAAGAATAATAAGAATCGTTTATATACTTATGCCCAATATAATGGCGTTAAGTCCGCCCTGTGGTAATCCGTCCATCCGGTCCCTACTATTCATACAAATAAATAAATAAATATTTATAACTTCTTTGAGAATGATATTAAACCCAGTTTCCACGTTTTTTCCCTCGACAGTCTAAGAATCTGGATTAAATCCAAAACCTTTTTTCTGTCTCAACGTGTCCGTGCTTAGCGGCGCCAAGTTTTCTCAGTAGATTGAAATTTATGCTGCGTATAAAGTTTTATATAATAACGTGGAGCTACTGCTAGTTTAAAATAAAAATGATCACCCCATTTTAATAAATAAAGTCAGCGACACAAAATCTTATGCGCTCGCTTTTATCGCTAAGTTAGAACGGATATAAATGTGTCTTATTATATTTAATTTAACTTAATTTAATTAATTTAACGTGTGAGAAGGCTCTGTCCCTCGGCAGAGATCACAAACAATTATTGCTGCCAATGTCCAAATCTAGACAATTAACTAACATATTGCCTGACCTGGCCTCAAAGACTTGAGTTATCTCTCTATGAATTTGTCCATGTGTGAATCATAGATAAAACTCATCGTTGTTGGGAAATTATTAAATTCTTGTTAAGTAACGTCTCGAAGCTTGGTAGCTAACTTGTAGTCAAAGAATTAGGACTTTCGTAAAGATATGAATTTAAAATCATAAAGTGAGATAGACCATTGGAAATTAGGAAAAAGAGTATCTAAAAAAAAAAGTCTTTAAAAATATTTTTCGAGCCCCATGTCATGTTTAACCTCCTTGGCAATTATGATGTCGAACGATTTTTCCATTCGCTTGTCCACAATGACTCCGCCGGCCAGTATTGTCACGGAAAATTGCTTTTCCCATGCGTGCGTATCTCTACGTAAACGTTGGCAGATTTTGGCAAATTACACGGAGTTTCAGTGCGTTTAATTTTTTAAATCGAAAAACTGCGTCTGATGTTTCCCCTGGACGAAATCAATTTTCGTCATGAATTTTTCCAATTCGCGGAAAAAGATTGGGCTGCGATATTTTTTCTGAAAATTTCCGATTAATATTCATATGGAGCGAGCGGGCAAATCTATTAAGGGTAAATTGACCGCGTCGATAGTATGGTGTAATTTTTTTTTTCAACTTTTGTTTTCAAATAACATTTCCCTTTGTAGTCACTCACAATTAAAACCTATTTATTTCTTTATTTAAACAAAATTTATTTCTACGTTCAGCTTTAATGGAAGCTATGTGCTTCAAACTGAAGCAAAATGATCTTTGCATCTTACTTCTGCGCAGAAAAATTACTGCTAAAAGTTGTGTAGCCCAGCCGAACCAAATACTCGTAAAACATCCGTTGATTCAGAATAATTTGCGAAACTTTACTAAACTTGGTTTTGACCCCGGCTTCGCTCCCTTTTCTTTATGTTCTGTGTCTAAGTACTATAGAACAGAGACACCTAAACTTTTTTTGTCGTAGACAACATTCGAAATTTTATTGGTTTCGTTGGACCCCCTGCTGCTAGATTTCTACCGCATTCCCAAAACTGGTCAAAAAATATAAAGATTTGATCTAATTACGCATCCACTGGATCTCCATGGTCCATGACCACTTCGAGAATCATCGATATAGACCTAAAATCACACTGATCTTTCGCTTCTTTGCTACGTGAAAGGAGACCAAACCTACCTAACTCTAAGACTAAACATTACACTTGTTTCTTATACCAAACCACTCTAAAACATACGGCTGCCAAAAATTCTATTGCATCAGGTGGAACAACGGCCCGTTTTACTACTTGTAAAACAATCGCACACAAAAATTTCATCCACGAATCACGCATCAAACCATTTCCAACCTTATCGTCATTCCAACTTGTGTTTTATTCGCGTAGAGTCGTACGTTATTATGTAGATACTGCGGTCCGACTATAAAGCATTTTATTGTTCCACGCTTTACGGAGATTGGACGCGCCCTGTCATCTTATTGATAAAAATTCGTGACTGTTTTTGTAGGGTGACCAACCAACACGAGTGGTCGAATTGAAATAGTTTTTATATTTTATTTACATACGTAAAATTGGTATATTGTTTATTAATGATTTTAAATTACAATACCATGAAAGTAACGTCAATACAAAAAAGAAAGTTAAGATGTGATAACGACAATAAATATTTGAGAGTTCAATTCCAAATGCTATTTTTTTTATTAGGTATTTTTGGAATATTTACTACAATATAGAAATAATTTATTTATAGATCTATTTTTTGTTTAAATATCATAAATAGTTTTTAAAGACAAATCCCCGCAAAGCAATTAACTCATGGACACAGTAGCGTCACTTCGACCGTAAAGTCCCGGGAACAGCCGCCTTCGACCTATATAAAAATAAATTAATATATTAAGCGATAACTGTACATGTCACGATTACCTTATTATTCACCTTAAAACTGTTGTAATAAGGTGGTCATTCGAAAGACGCCCATCAACCAGAAGATACGTAATTTGCTTGTTTGACGTTGACGACGTTTTTATGAAGCTTTTATACGTTTTTTCCGAAAGGTAAAAAGTGACTTGAAAATACGCGAAGTTGCGTTGATAAGAAGTTTTATAAGCGCCCTTTATTGGCGATAAATTGTGATTTTGAGATACACTCACGTTCCGGCTCGTAAAGTCGCATAAATGTCAATGGGGGAATTAAATAATCGTAGTGGAAATTGTAATAAAATATGTTTTGAAAAGACATGATAAGCCAATAGGTGTATGAAGATATCCATTTATACCAATGAACGAATTTTCAAAAATCACCTCATTCGAAGATTCCGTTTGTTGTGACTTTTATAATATTCTTACCAAAAGATAAGGTCTTTTCGGCCTTGTAGTGGAAATATAATTTATAAAGATAATTTATTTCTAGAACATGAACACTTATACTTACATTTTAAGTAATAGCTTACGCTATATCTTCAAGCATTAGCCAGCTTTATTTTGTTAGCTTATACTGTGCTCTCCTACCTCTTTGCTTTGAATTATTCGGGTTGAGTATCGTGTTGCTAACTTTTTTTACCTACTTCAGGATAAAAAATATATCATATAAAAATATTATCCTCTATTACTAAAAAAAAATACATTTTATTATTCTTTTATAAAATAATGTGTCGATTTATTCGCATAAATCACACCAGTTTTTCGTAAAAGATCCCACAATCACAATAACAATATAATACTTTTACGCAATTAAAAATTTAAAAATACATCATAGTTTATTAGAGATTAATTTTATTAGTTACTTCTAGTATTATGTTAAAATCACGCCCGTAAACGTTACTAAGGATTTAAAGGATCGTAATTAAGACGTTAGTTAAAGGACAGAGATTTTCTGAAGTTGTCTACGCTTTAATACGTTCATAACTGCTGGGACTTCGTCGAAACTTCTTGAATATCCACAATAATTATATTCAATGCGTCTTCAAGATAAGGGTAAATAATATTCAGAATTGCTCTATTCCCACTGATCCTCTATTGTTTGCTTTTAAAATAAAATCAAAAGTGGGGTTAACGATGTCTAGACGGCAGACACGTTTGAATGTACTTTTGATTCTATTTTTCAACTATTTTCATAAGGCCGAATTAGCAAGTCTGGCTGGTGTAATAATCGTTATTGGGCTATTGAGAAACAGTTTAATTTTCCATTACCGCTTGGAATGGCGGATTTAATTGGATCGGATTTTATTACATTTCAATGTAGTGCTCTGTTGAACATTTTCCTAGAAATCAATTATATTATGAATTAATCAAATCGAAACTTCAAATTGGACTAAAGCTTATTGTGATATTAAAAATTCCGTGAATCAGCAAAGTTAGATTAAATTGCGTTTTAATCTAAATTTCGTATAAGCGTATAAAGTAGGTCACTTGTTGTATATAATAGTAGTTGAGGGGTAATAAATAGATATAAAAAATTATGAATATAAAATTTCATTTTTACAGAAATGGGAAATACAAACCATCTACTCTATCAAAAAGTACCTCAAAAGATATTTTAAAAATGGGTTTGTAAAATATCTTTTGAGGAACAAAATAATATATTAATTCCACGTTGGGTTCCTCCATTATTTTTTCCTAGCTAACTTCTCCTCACCAACTGACCAGCTACTACGTAATCTTCTCTCAATCCTTGTAGCTCTTTGATATTTGAATTAGTTTAATCCCATAGCAATACATTACCTATCACAATGTGCAACATAATTTGCAAGTTTAATACTCTTTCTACACCAAAAAGGGGATACCGGCTAGGTAAGATCTTTGACGAAGGTATTTTTTGTAGCGAGTCTTCTCCATAAAAAGTGTACTATTGACTACTTTTCGAAAAATGACCCAATATCGATAATAATCTTTACTACACATATATCCTTTGACTCCACTGGAATCCAATATCGATAGTAAAATAATCTTTACTATACATATATACTAACTTAAACTTTAACTCCACTCGAATACTACACATTAATTACCCTAAGTAGCAGGATTTTTCAGAGTTCACCTGAGGTAGAACCTCTGCATTATCAGATATTCCCCCACCAAACAGTAATGTATGTTTGAAAGACAATGTCGAAGTTAAACTTCTTTACGGATGAAATCCGATAAAATCCGTTTACATCACTATCGTAAGTCCGTTCACCTGCTCATATTATCATGGCCCTGTTTCACCCACTGCACGAGAGACCCTAAAATACCTCGAAACGTGCGGCGGCACTTTGTCTGCTGGCGTGCCATTAGATGACACAGTCCGCTTAGCTTTCAGCTGTGAGCCGTTTCCACCGGGATGCAAAGCGGAGATTTCTTTTAATTTACTCTCCTTTAGCGCTCGCAATGCGTCGCTGTAACGCACTAATGAAGACCTCTTCATAGTCGCACGGGATATTGACGAGTCGGAGTCGTAAAGGCCAGGAGTAACTTCTAAACTCAAAGGGAGAGCATTCGTTCCGTATGAATTCGTACCTAATCGTGCGCGTATTATATGGAGTATTAGTTTTTTTTTTCTAAACGTTCTCCGTCGTGGTGTGTTTTTGGAATTATTTTAAGTGAAAACGTTTTAAATGTTGAAGGATGAAACTTAAAATTTACCTGCGAATATTTTTTGGTTAGGGTTGTTAATATTGTAAGACAACAGGAGCCTTTTAAATTAGTGGGTGTTGGATTTCCGAAGCTACCTGCAATCTTAAAACATGAAATAATCTGGTAATAATACGATATTCTGCCGCTAACCATTACTGTATACTAGTGTGAAAGACAATATTAATAAATAACTGAGTATATATATCTCTATTTATGTACCATATTTCTGCAAATAAAGTTGATTTGATTTGATTTAATATTATCTATCTTCCATCATTTAATTCTGTATATATATGAACTCAGTCTCACACTACCAAACACTGCGTGGCGCTTAGCCGTTTTTTTAATTTTTTTTTTTCGTATAAAATCAAGTGACCAGACAAGCTTATCACTTAATTTTATAGAAAAAAGAAATTAGACTGGTTTGGTTTTGAATTAAAAATCCCAAAAATCGAATGAAAATATGAATCAATTAGACTAAACATATTTTAAAAAAATATAGAAACAGTAAGAACAATTTTGATATTTTGTTATCTATATTATTTACTATATTCTTCTCTTGGTTTCACCTGCGTGAATTTTGAATTTGTTTCATGTTTTGAGAGAAACAAAGAAATGTTACAAATCATACTTATGTACCTATACTTACCTACGTTAAAAATCTTACTTACATTTGTAAGGATATTAACGGTCTCTGAAATACCTGCTTAATATTTCAAAGAATAACCTAATGCTATAAGTCAAATCTTCACAAAATCTGAACGATTAAAAGCAGACCTCACAGATAAAATTAACCCCGCATAAGCATATGTACATTGAAAAAAAAACATCAATTGTGGCTTAGTTCGTGGGTGTATAATTAACCCTTATTTTCAACGTTAGGATGCAAATTGCCTGCGTAGAATACTAAACGCCTCAGACAGATCTAGATTTATTACGTCTCTTAGGGCTCATATTAAGGGCCACACTTGGGGTACAAACGGTGGCGTGCTCATGAATATGCCTCGCCGGCTTAATGTATCCAGTATGTTAAATATCATGTGAGATGTTGGACAGCGTAATAAGCAAAAGCGATCTCTTTCAAATTTTCTATTGGTGGATCAATGATGGAATCGAATATTTATTCTCCAAAAGTCGAAGATGACTCGAAAGAATATTGCTAAGCTGTTCAGGATTCGATTCTCACTCGGAGCAAGTTTTGGGTGACACCGATTTTTTTTGCTACGATTTTCTATGTGAAAATATATGTCAAACCAAATACCAAATAAATTTTATAGAATTCTTTTATAGATTGGCTGAAGTTTTATTATGATTCTATTATTTGAAGATTGAAAATTCATAGCGCCTATATATATATAAATAAGTAAATTAGTGTTTTAATGATAAGAATAAATATATTTTTAGTTTTTGACTGAGATGCAGTAATCAACGTTTTCACTACCAAAGCTTAAATTCTCTCTGGAGTATTCGGATCTGTTCGGTAAAAACTGGCTGAAACTTGGAACAATAGTTTGCATCTAGAACTTTCCACGGCCATTTTGTTTTAAGACGCGTGATATGCACTCATGCCAGCCTAGATAAAAAAGAGGTATTGGCGTGGAAAATGATAAAGTATCTATGGTTTAAATTATTTTGGTGATCAAAAACAGGGGCGATTAAACATTGTAAAAACAAAATTACCCATTATAAAGTTTGTTGTAATTTTTAAGGATATGTATGTATGTATGTTTACCACAATACGAGTGATATAATATATAGGGATAATACAATTTATTAATTAATTACTTTTAGGGGTCATCTATTTTTTCCTGTTTAAAAGATATAAATTTCAGGCAGTGTTTTCGTTCGCCTAGCCAAGCTATATTCTTCCTCGAACTCCTTTCTAAAAGTTGTTTCTGCCCAACTGCAAAATTTTCCTGTGGTAAAAACCTTCTTTTACAACTTATAGGGGAACTTCGTTAAGCAATTATTTCTAGGATGTTCATTTTTCTTCATGTGACTTGACTTGTGCATTGACTTTTTACCTTGATTTTGTCTAAATTGAACCGATGCGAACAGATAACCAACCGGTCTATCCATTATATCCAGCAAATCCTCCACGGCTTCAGCCACGATGACAACGATGATATCATGTGTGACAAGTTCTCGCTGTTTAATATTGTATACTGCCTCATGCAGTATATTGAATATATTCGTCATAGCATTTGTATGGAATTTATGCGAAGTTACGTACGTCGCTTTGTGAAACGTTACGATACAGGATTTTAAAATATTAAAATCTTTTGGAAAAATCAATGATTTTATCTTATTTAACCGTATGAAACTCTTCTGCGAAGTAGCAGGTTGAAATGGCTCCGAGATTCTTATAGTCAGGTGAGAGGTTATCCTGAAATTTCTACTACGAAATGACATTAAAATCAGTCAACTTCGTCAGGTGACCTCTATCCGCCTATGATAACTTAGCTTTTCAACCTAGCCACTTTATAGAAGAAAAAAAAATAAAAAGGCATTAGTTCCTTTTCATTTGCAAATCACGTATTATATCGTCACTAAGAAAGAAGCATACAATTTTTCCCGTAACGTAAATATTTTTACAAAACGGATACTAAGTACTTGCGTACACTTTTTAAGGAGACATTAACAATTTTTTTGCGTTCCTAATCGCTCCCGGCGACCCAATATGGTCGCACCCCGAAAGCTTATTGTAATTACGCCAAAACAATTGGTAATTAAGTGAGATAATTATGCTTCAAATTGTGTTATAATTACTTTACACCCGTTTAATGGAGATTTTATGGGGCGGGCTGCGTAATGACAAATTAAACTAGGCAACGTACCCCCGCTACATTTGAGTGCACGAGCTATAAACTCAGTCGCACCTGTAAACATTTAGTAACAAACGCCTAGAGGGAACACGTGGAAGCGAATCACCCGAGAACGGATGGTACTTACGTTAACGATTAGAACGATTCTGATATTAATATCCACCAGTCCTAACAGTATGTTTTTGTTTTGATGACCGTTTGGCGCAGATGCAAAGCTATTGGCTACGGAAGGCAGGTCGTGGGTTCGATTCCCACCCGGGACAAATATTTGTACGAACTACAAATAATTGTTTCGGATCTGGGCGTTTGTCCGTCCCGCCCTTATAATAAAAGATATTTTTATCTTAAAATAGGGGCAGCGTTTTTTTTTAAAGAAAAGAAAGGAAGAAGTTTTACAAATATCTTCTGTGTGATAAAATGCTTTTAATTATAAACGGAATTTGACCCTATGTTATTTAACGTTTTGTCATTTTTTTTTTTAATTCTTTCAGAACTTTCTTGACACAGCAAAGGTTTTTCATCAACTTTTAATGATTTTTATTTATGATTTCAGTTTACTTAAAGGAATAACATCCTTTCCTACCCGAAGTTAAGATCAATTAAAAATTACCTCAAAAATTATTAACACAAGTTGCGCGATTGAGTTAGGAAATTACTTCAAAATGATTACTTATCATTCAACACAACTGCTTGCCTGATTGACAAATGCAATTGCACATTCGCATAATTAACAAAAACTTTTCACAGCACTGTTTTATCGTCGTATGTAAAATAAATAAATAAATAAATATGGTTTTTATTATTTCAAAGTCAAAAGGTGTTTTAGTAATTTTCACAATTATAAAATCGAACGTCAAAGGAAACATTCGTATGCATTCTTACTTAAATTATGTCCCTTCCTAGAAAGGCGTAACTATTGTCAACTAGAACTCGCATAGACATTATATAAAATTAAATAATTATGATGACGTGCTAAAAATAAATTATATTGGTGTTGCTAAAAACTTTTAATAATATTTTTTATTAATGTTTAGTACCAATATGACATAAAATTATTCCTATACGTTATTCTATATTATTCATTACATGACTTGCGAAGTATAAAAATATATCCCTTCATTTATAGACATTCACTACAGTGGAACTTTCAACAACAGTTAGGATATAGGGCACGCATCTCTTATTTTGTCTTTATTTCTAGTACTTGGCTTTGATGCAAAATTTCTCACCTATTAATAGTAGTAGATTCTCTCGGTTTTCTGTCTTGATAACCACTGTTATTGTATTTATCACCCATAAATGTCGAAAAGATCTAAAAATAACACGGA
>DWHQ01001692.1:0-10421 GCA_018247955.1 Eurytides marcellus marcellus | reverse complement strand
ATACATAAATATTCATAAATAATTATTAGAACCGATATTAACATCAGCGCTTCAAATCCACCAAGATCAACATAAATAATGATTTCGAAGCACGTGCTTAAACGAGGCCTTATTAGAAACCCTACGGATAGACATCCTGAAGACTCAGGCAAAGAATTCTTGAGTAGTGTAGACTAAACAATAAAGGATTTTCCGAAGAAGCTAGTATCATGATTCGGAATTGTAATCTTTAGATTAGAAGGTCGAAGTAATATCTCATTGTTTTGCTTATATCCGTGTAGCAAAAAAAATTGCTCTGTAAGTTTTTTGCTATTTCTTAACTAATTCTAAAAGAAATATACAATATCGAACGTTTTAAACTCCCTCAAGAATTTTTTTATTACGAATTAATGAATATTTTATATTTCTTAAATAATATAATTTTAGTGCTTAATTTATTTTTCGTTTGTTTAATTTAATTTTGTAATTTACAAAATTTGTACGCCATACAGGCAAAACTTAGACAATTTACTATCTCTACAAATGTTATAAATAAATAAGTTCTTATATTCGTAGCCTTACTCTACGTTGGGGTGAAGGGGGTTGCATCGGGCTGGGGGACTCTGAGTGAGGAAGGCAAGGTCTCATGCACACTCCAAGAGGTGGAGGTGCCAGTTCTCAGCAACGAGGAGTGTCGCAAAACGAAGTATACGGCCTCCATGATTACGGATAACATGCTCTGCGCTGGTTATCCGAAAACCGGGCAAAAGGACTCCTGCCAGGTATATATTGATATTTTACAACGTAAATTTTTAAATTCAAAATAATTCGATAAAGTTTAAGAGATTAACGACTTCATTGTTAACGTGTACGTCATGGTAATTAAAATTGCATGTCGTATATAGATTTTTTGCAAAATGATTGCTTGTCATAGATATGGTTAAAAATGACTTATATTGCAATGTAATATTGATTGAAAAAATGTTAGTGGCAAACAGAGAAATCATGAAACTATCAATTTATATATTTGCAGTTGCCTCTAGTAGTGTTTAGAATGTGATGTGAATTCCTTGATAACATTGTAATATTTTTTTAAAGTCAATTGCTAAATTATTCTAGTGTAAATTCTTTAAGATTAAGTTACTCTCGCATTAACATTAATTTGTTATCCAAATGTACAGGAGTTCAGATTGCATCTGCACACAATGACGAGTAAAATTCCGAGTCTTGAAAGAAATTTTTCTATGAACATGATGACAAGATCATTTTCTATGAACACTATGTTTACAGGGTGACAGCGGCGGCCCTCTGGTGACAGAAAGAAAGCACGATAAACGCTACGAGTTGATTGGTAACGAATATTTAATGAAAATATGTTTACTTATGTATATTAGAATTGCTCTTGTCAAGACGTGACTGCAACTGGGTTTCACACCAAAAACACGACAGAGTTTCAAAACATATCGCACGAAACGCACGAATCATATCTAAGTTTTTTTTAAGGAGTAGGCGGGAAAACAGGCAAGCAGTTCACCTGATGGTAAGCGATCACCGCTGCCAATGGACTTTTGCAACATTACAGAACTTGCAAACGCGTTGCCAACTTTTAAGAGTGGAAATTTTGCAAGAGGAATGGAAAAGAAGTGAGATGAACAGAGAGGACGGGAAGGCCCTCCCCGGAAAGGGGGAGCGGGCCACCGGCCACCTCACTCACTGGTTGCGCAAGCACAAACACTTCCATTGAATCTTGCACGACAATGCGAACGCGTCTCCGTACATTGTAACAAAACAGAAATTTAAACATGTTCATTTTTGTGTGAACGTTCCGTCAGTGCAAATCCACGGTAACCGAAAGGTCTTTTAATTAGTCTTTTGTAGGGTTTGTGTTCGGGTTCGACTCCGCAGTTTGCAAATTAATTAACGTAATTAGTAAAACTGCTGTGTATCGACGATGGCAAGCAACCTGCCTGCAGTTGCTTGTTTTATGCAACGTCAATCGTCTAAAGAGTCAAAGGTTTATTAAGAAGAGTAATGTAAAAATTGTTAATGACCTTATAGAAATTTAAATAATCCACAAAAAGCTTTGAATAGGCAACGTTGAGAGATTATGTTGTAATATATTGAATAGTAAGAAACCCTAATAAAAACCCTGAGGGACTCCTGAGAGCATTGTGCTATTACATTAAAGGGTGTAATAGCACAATGCTCTCAGGAGCATGAAGTCAATAAATGGTATCAACTTGTTTTTTCCTTGTTAATTGTTCTACATAAGATATCAAACTTGTACTGGTACACCAACTTGACAACAGTCTGAAATGTATTTTTGAAAGTGACTGTGGATTAATAGACGAATTAGGGATTTGAAAACTACCTAGAGTTTGTAGGTTAAATACGTGGCTGTAATTGTAAAAATTTGGGACCAGATAAAATTGTAGCTTGTTTCATAGCTGAAAGAGTAACACCCGAGCAAAGTAAAGTTTCTTTACCTAGTAATTACGCAGAAAAGATTGCCAATCATACAAAAACACAGTTCACAACACTTAGCATTAGAATAATTAGCAATGCTGTGGTACCTTGCAGAGGAGTCCCACCTTTAGGTGCTTTTTATTGGTGGTACATGTCAAACGTTCTATTAAAAACTGATTTATCATTCTATATGACGAGGGGTCGATGTTAATTATTAAGGTATGGGGTGTAAACATTGTGATAATCTTCTTTTATAGGTATTATGTGTATTGTATTGTTATGTTAAGTGTTTATGCGGAGACTAATCCAAGTTTAAATATGGCCTTGGCTTCTTTTATATAGGCCAAATTAAAAGGCCACATTAACAATATTACAAATAGTTTAACAACATATACGTGAAGCTTAGCACCGCCAGTTAAAAAAGTCTGCCATTTGTAACCACACCCAACAGTTTGTTAAGTATTGGTACAGTGCGCCATTACTCCAGTTTGAAGTACAATGTTGCCAACGAGCCTAGGAATGTACCATTATAAATCTTTGGTTCACGTGCGCAGTATCGTGTCAAAAAGGTTCTGTTTGGAACTGTATTTATGTCTATTGAAATAAAAAAACCCTTATTTCAATGGTTGGATGCTAATATCTCCACCTGCTTGAGATCCCATAATGAATCGAGCATACCAGCACTGTAAAACCTAAAGACATTATTGATTCATGACATTGTAGTATGAGTCCGAGCTGTTTAAACTGGAAATTATAGAGATCAATCATAAAATCGAAAATAATGTTATGATGTGTGAATTGCTGTTTTCTCATTGTGAATACGGAAAAAAAAACAAGCAAATACATTTTGTATCTAGATCTCTAGATCTTGATGTCAAAAGCGGGCGCTTGATGGAGAACGACAAACTTTTCTAAGCCAGTAAAGGCCTTTCAGTGTTTGGAACTAACTAAACAGTACAAAACTCTGTTTGAAGCTACGCTGCTATCTTTAAGTTAGTATTGTGACAAAAAACCTGTGATAAAAAAGCTAGACTTTGGTTTATTTCCTAGATTTCACGTAATATTCCGAACGAAAGCTATTTATTAAAATATTGCGTATTCTTCATTTATAAGAATTAAAATCGGGATAACCTAAATAAATTAGTTAAGTTATTGGAAACAACTCATCTTAAACGAGCGAGAACGTTTTTCGACACACCATATAGGAGTTGTCTAATCATATCTTCTGTTATACCGTCCAACGGAGTGACCAAAATAATAACGTGACACATTACGAAAATATACTTTGTGCAATGTGGCATAGTCACATTTTCAATCAATTTTATGTACTGCATTTACGCAATATCCATGATCCAATAATTAGTAGTTTATAATTAAATAATATATTTTAAAAAGAAAACAAGATAAATATATCCAAAAGTTATTTTATGTAACATATAATTTTTTTTCCTTTAAACATATCAAAGCTAATATTGGACTCAGTAGGTAGTATATTTGTAGCCCTAATTAGCCAATGTCATGTTTTTTTTAAACTAGCATCCTGGTATGTTGTATATATTGCGTATATAAAGACAGCTACACCTATTTTTTACGAAATAACGAAGTATACAATCACATCTACGTGTCAGGCGTTTCACGAAATTAATTCTAAATGTAGCAACACAAACAGTAGATCAAAAACAGTCAATAACCTGTGAAATAACAAATTTATATTTTCACGTGATTTTTCGCCGCTCCGGCTTTTACAGCCATAACCAACGCAAACTATTGAATTATTGATTAAATATCTTATCGGAAATGAACAATGTAAACAGAATAACGAATACGTTGAATACTTTAAAACAATATTTTAAATCAAACCATATGATGGTTCATTTTGATGACCAGTCTGGTCAATGAAATGACTACATGTTATTGTTTTGCGCTTCAATATAAATTAAACATGCGAAGGATATGTCTATCACTTTTCTTTACATTACGTTTCTCGTAAGTTAGAAAGGTCAAGCCAATGAACTTATTGTTACTTCTTCATCTAAAATTTTAGTACGGGGACTTGGCTTGACTGCATAAATTGTGTTTTACGTTCCAATTACTATTACGTTCTGTTTTTTTTACTATTACGGTCCAGGACAAAAACTTATGTGATTCACTAATAGTTGTCCGAGTCTATACGTTGTGTCTGTGATTTTATGTTTGTAAGAACCCTTGCGAAACAGGGATATTATTTTTTAGTGCAGGAGGCCTTTTTACGAAACGCATCATGCAGGTTACTAGATTCGACACAATTGGATCGCGAAAACCGTTTCACAGTTGGCGGTCTTAACGCAAAACATACGTTCTGTGTTTAAAGAGGTTAAAGGGATTGGAGAATCGATTTATTATTTATGTAGGTTTAAATTAATGGGAATTTAATTTAACAAAAAGTTTATTTATATGATAGGACTCCTTTGCAAAGCTCATCTGGGGTGGATCACTATAATATAAGCACCGTGTTCCGTTTCTATTTAATTTGGCAACACAGAAAAAAGAAACGTTAAAATGGTATATGAATAGACAAATTTTTGTCATAAATTTTAAAGTTGAAGGATACCTGCAATTTGATACAGATTTTCCCTTTTAATTGTATTAGCCTCGTTATAATTTATATTACGGTAATGTGACATAATTTACACGTATGTATTATGAGAAAAGTAAGAAGCTTTAAAAAAACAAAAAATTCTGAAAAAAACGAAGACAATCTGACTGTTAATAATTATTATTTCAGATTTTAAGGGCTATGTTGCTAGCATAATGACTGGGCGTTAAGATATAACATCTTAAATCTCTGGGTGAGCGCAGGGCCAAACAGGTTCTATATGGCACTGTGTTATGGGCAGACATGTCGCTTGCCGTCAGGCGTATGGCTTGCACGTCTCGTCATTATATCCCCAAAAATTGCAATCGCGCTTCATACGATTGTTATGTTATGTTGAACTGATGTTTGTGCTTTTAGCCTATGCGGTTCTATAAAGCTTCATCGGGCACCGCACCCGTGGGAATGCTAGTTCCCACGTGTTGGAGAAGTCATACGATTGATTTCAAACATATTTAGCAGTAAATACGACGCAAATATTGTTGTTGTGGTTATCATCACTTACTATCATAACCGCTCACACTTGACAAATTAGACACGTACACAAGACACAAGTAGAGTGCACAATTTCATTTATTTTTTATTATGGTCACAATATTTGAGCGGCATTTCTCTTCTATGACTCACTCGATAAGCGTTTGAACATTATACCAGTTCAATTACTTGTGGTGGTTCAATTAGTTGTACTACAAGCATAGTTCTAGAGAAGAAGTAATTAAACATTAAACTTTGTTTTCAATTGAAACCTTTAAAAAACCCTTCAGATTTTATAAAGGTTCAGTTCGTTTTTTTAGTTTCACTGATAATGCTTACTCACAATAATAGTTGAGAGATGGTGTAGTGTCATCGACCGATGTCGAGTAAGATTTTCGCAAAGTTATTAAAGTCTTAGTCATCCGATGTCTCTGTGGTCATCACCGAAAATGATATCGGGGTACTTTAATGATTTCATAAATTTCGTTACATAAAATATTCCCTCAAACGTATGGATAATTTATGTTTCAAATATATTTTTATAAAATACATACTTTTATATAATATTCCAGTGAAAGAGAAACAATAGCTCACAATTAGCTTCATCTCAAAAATAAATAGTGAATAAGGTTTACATAATTAATAAAAATTAAAAAGGAAAAACGATAAATAATGATTCGCCGAAGAGAACAAATGAGTCATGACATTTAAATGACTTGAGTAAACATGGTCGCGATTTACTTAGTCTAGGGATGTTCCTCACACTGTGATATCGATATGCATTATTATACTTTTAGATACCTATTAAATTATCCAATGATAATATTGAACAATAACAAATAATCATAACTGTGAAAAATTAGTTTTTTCAACTTTTTTAAGGGACTGACAACTTATTTGTGTTTCTTTTTTCGAACTAACCGTTTGCTCACCTAAGCAAATACAATGTAAAAGAAATCGGTTCTAAGCCTAGCTCACAAGTTATTTAGTATATCGGTTAGTTTATTTAAATAATACAATGCTTGAAGTTATATAGATGTTGTAATAAAATGCTGGGTGTCGAATCAAATGTATCGAACATATTACTTTTAACGCATCATTTCTATATTGGAATATAACATAGTCTGAGAATCGGTAAGATGATATGTTGCTTGCAGGTGTGGTGTCGTGGGGTAACGGCTGCGCTAGGGTTGGCTACCCAGGGGTATACACCAGGGTTACCAATTACATCGACTGGATTAAGGAGAACACTCAAGATGCGTGTTACTGCAAGAGCTGAACGTGCCAACCCTGGCATTTCATTACGTCACATCACAAGAAGGCATCAAAAAAAAAAGAACAATATGGAAATAGTTATAAGCATGCATTATTATTATCGATCAATATTAATATATTTTATCGGTAATCATATTTATATATGTATTTAACATAAAAAACCACATAAACACTTAAGTATGTACACTTATAATAAATTAAAATTTATTATGTGATATTTTTATTTAAACTTTTATATAAAATTGTTTCACTATTCTCATAATTTTGTACCTATTTTACCAAAAATATCGGTAAGGTTAACATAACATTGTGTTTCGAAGTCAGTAAATATATTTGACATTTTTTGTGGCTTTGCCATTTGAATTTGTATTTTTGCCATATTATTAAGGACTAAGATTACTTGCGATTATTTAAAATTCGCCATATAAAATATAATTATGTACTTGATATTTATTTTAATGAATAAAGTATTTTGACATATTTAGATTTTTTATTTCGTACACACGTCAGGTTTTCTCAACGAGAAAAACAAAACAAAATTAATACGAAAAACTGTTAAAGCTGTTCTGTCAATTTTTAAATTAATATCCTGTTTGATTATTATATTTTTATAATTAACATCCAAATACATCAAAACCCGAACAAATTAATTTAAATGAAGGCAGTATAAAACCGATTTTATTTTTCAGTCGAGAATATGTGCTCATCAGTAAAAAAAAAGTGATTAATTACAGCCAGGATTCGAACTGGTTGATTACTTGGGACACAAAATCACCCGTATAAAATAGCTTGTGAAAAATTAAGTGAATTAAAATGATTTACGATTGAAACCGTATAGAAATATTGATAATATAAAAACCGCGTGATTAAAATCAGGATTATTAGAAATTCGTGACAAGTATAAATTAGGTTTTAATAAGTCCAATGGGTGTCGTCGTGTGGTGCTTAAATACGACTTCGTCTCTATACATTAAGAGATAAGAATCAATTTAGTTATTATGACAGTTGGGTCATTGATCTCCGAGGTCATTGCCAAACGCTCGCCCATATAGCCTCATCGAGACGCTTAAAACGGTGCTTTTCACAAGTAGCATTTTGTATTGAACTCCTTAAACAATCCGCCCGTTTGATCTATCATTTGCCACATACGGCACGGGTTGCATAAAACGATTTGGCGGCGATAAATTTTCGTGTTGCGCCAACCTGTTTATCTTTTCGGGTTTCCTTTTAACCAAGTATAAGTGCTACATTTTAGGGTGCCCGAACTTCATAAGCACGTCGAAAACGAAGATACGAGCCAGTGTATCGGTATCGGAGGATAGGGAAAAATATACAGTGATTTCGGAATATTTATACGTCTATAAGAAACGTTATTCGCGCGAGTTTTAAAGAATAATTGTTTACGAAAATGAAGACGATATTTTGGTGCTTGATTTATCTTTTGTGTGTCTCTATAGGTATTGGAGATACTTTGAGCAAGGTAATAGTGATTCATATAATGATTTTCCTTAAATGCTGGGCCTTTTTTGGTTTAAGAAGTTCGACTATTGCGATTTACAGCCTTTCTTTTAATTTATTAATTCATTCAATCTCATTTGTTTTTGGTAAATAAATATATGTAGTCTCAAAAACAAATAACAAGTATATATAAATAGAGATTTAGTTCATTGCTGTTCATAATGTCAATCAAAATTTGGTGTTTGTTTAATTTAATAGGTGTTATTAAATTTAATAGAGGGTTTCATTTTTGTTTCTTTGAAAATTTATTGCTATTTTAGGTCGAGTTAAAAGTTTCGGATACATCATTCGCAGCACCTGATGCGAAATATAAAAGGCAACAGTTGCCTCCATGCATGGACTGTAGTAAGTTAATTTTCTTCTCTCTTTTCTTCTTCTCTGGTTAGCAAAACATAAATAATAATGTACTAAATATTAGAGTGTTTCAATTAATAATCATATTTTTTTTTATTTGTTTGTAGTTTCTTACACCGATGGCTCATTTATGATTATTTTAATGCATGAAATTGCGCTTTCTCTTTTATTTATTATTCTTTATAATCTTCATATGGCAAACACACACCTCGAAGATAGAGTCTTGAATTACAACTTGAAATTATTGATTTTTTACGCGCGTGTAAAACGTGTAGTGGCTACTAGGCCCGCGTAAAAAATCAATAATTAACATATTACGATTGACCCACTGATTTAAAAACTAACTGTTGAAATAATTTATGTAAAGAAAACATTACCTTGTTTTTGTCTTTACAAAATGTTTATGGCTTTAGTTTATAGGTTATTTTTTAAGACAAAAAGATGTTAATTAAACATTTCTCCGGAGTAAATTTTGCATATTTTCAAACGCTATTTTCCTTATGCGAAGTGTAAATTTATTGACAAATCCATTAGAGATAGCACTAGCTTGTATTAGACTTTATCTATCCGTTCTAATTAATATTATAATTATAGATTTAAAAAATCGACTAAAACTCAAAGTATACATATATAAAAAGCATATGTATCAACTCAAAGTATGTATATAAAGGTACATGTGTTATAAATTTATATCGTTAAGAATTAAACTATAAAAGCCAAAGATTTTACGCAGATGCTCTCTGCATCAGCTAATTAAATGTTCACAAGTATGTAATATTCATATAACGTTGGAACTGCATATAGATCCGTACAGGGCGATATGTAACAAATAAATTTAAAATTAGTATGAAGAAATGTGTTATTTATATGTTCTGTTATGTTTTTGTTATAACTATTACAATGAGGTGCAGTAAATTATTAAAGTAGTTACTATTATTAAAAGTCGGCTTTGATATAAATAAAAAATAATAAGATCAAAAATAGGATGAATACTAACACGATAATTAACATCCTGATTTATAGCGTCGCCAAATTTAGGAAGCCATGGTCATTTAAAATAAGACATAAATTATAGTGACATTAATTAAATGTATCATGACAAAACTGTTCGAAAAGTGTAAGAACGATATTGATTTTTTTTTGCTACGGGAATTAATGACGTTTTCTTCGATAATGTAAATGTAATGTGTCGGAAAAGTAAGCTTCTTAGTAGTCTTGAGGATTTATTTATTACAGTCTGAAAATACATTCGCTTTTGTAAAATTAGTCTTTAATGAAAAATATGACTAATATAATCATTACAAAATTTTCTGCATTGACTTTTGATATTTAATTCAATATATTGAAATCAATATTCAAGCATTCGTTGCTAAAATAAAATAAAAAAACTTAGAATGTTAATCTATGCCAACTGACTGTTATTTTTTCATTAGATTGTGGCGAACGTAATGAAGAGCCGAGAGTGGTTGGAGGATCTGGATCTAATGTCAACGCTTTTCCATGGATCGCTCGTTTAATTTATCATAAATCCTTTGGTTGTGGCGCCTCTCTCATAAATGACAGATACGTTATTACAGCTGCACATTGCGTTAAAGGGTACGGTGAGAAATCATTTACATATTTAGATATTTTTATGATGTGAACGGTGGTAGAGCCATGCAGCTGCTCCCGCTGCTGAATGGGCCGGTTCGAACCAGAAAAGTACCACGACCTCACAGAAAAT
>DWHQ01001691.1:0-10421 GCA_018247955.1 Eurytides marcellus marcellus | reverse complement strand
AAATACTCCTAAAAGTAGGTTTTATTGATATTTGGTATTGGGTCCACATTCCTTTTCCATTCAGAATGACTCTACCATAAAATCCTAAAACTTGCAAAAATCCTATCCTCTAAAACACGACAGCGTACACGCATTATCACTTATAACGACCTAAGTTAACTGAAGCTGAGGAGAAAAGTAAGATGGCGGATGGGTAAAGGTTGAAAGAGCAAAAAATACTTTCACGTTTGGTAGAAATTTGTAATTTTTTGAATTAGCCGATTATTGGAATTAGCCGAGTTCACACTATACAAATTGCGGGTTGTTAAAACTACACTTATCTCCCTGATGATTTTGATGACCTGTTTGACTCAGTTGCTAAGCTATTGGCTTCGGCGTTGCAAGTCGTGGGTTCGATTCCCACCGGGACAAATATGTGTACGAACCACAAATACTTGTTCCGGATCTGGGGGTTTGTCCGTGTGAAATTTATATATGTAAAACGCTCTTATTACACAATATATTTCTATCTTAAAATAGAGGCAGCGTTTTTTTTTTTTTTAATAAAAAAAAAAATAATAATAATCGAATCAAAACGTGTTTATGTATGTAATCGTGTAGAAAGAAAAGTTTCGATACGATATAAAACAATATAGATATTTTTTCAATTATTCGTATCCAATTCTAAGAGATGAATGATGTGAGGCAACTCATTGACATACAGTCTCAAGGTATACTCCCATTCAGGCTTCGGCCGTCAGTCGTCGACAGTAGACGGCGGCCGGAGCGAGTTTCCGGGAATTTTCCACGGAAACTTCGAGAATATTTCGCTACACACTCAACCGCCCCGGTCTGAATAAATCTGTGATCGATCTGTTTGTAATACAATTTACCGTCCGACACGAATTGTACGATTCATTCATGGCGCAGTTTATACGAGCACGTCACGTTATTTTCACGGTCACTATTTACGTCAGAACGTTATGCTCATTTGTGTAAGAGTTCTTAATGTCAGCTAGTTTCGCCACATTTACTTTAAATTTACCTTCTTATATTATCTATTTATTATTCTCCACCTCTCTCCATATTGAACTTTGAGAATTATTAAAGTGTTAACTAACTATATTATAAACACGGCGTTATTAAATAAATACGAATTCAACACTAATATAGCGATTATATAATGTTTTAATTTTGTTTTAAATTTCCAACATTTCGAATGCTTTACAGCGTTCATGGTCAGGGGACAGATTCAGATACAAGTATTGGACAGCCCAAATGTCATAGCTAATAACAGCTATTTTTGTTATTAATCTTTGATCCACTCGAGATGCGAACATTGCTTACATATTTAGGGCATGCAGTGTCCTTGGCGTTTTGTATATAGTTATAATTATATATATAGTTATAATTTTGATAGTTAAAAGATCTCAAGCTAGTGTAAAATGTGTAAATATGATAAATATTGACCATAAACAGTATAAATATAAAAAAGAAAGATCTATATGAAGCCCTGAAATAAATTTGTTTATTAATGTTTAGTAAACACGCGAAATTATTATGAAAACTGAGACCGATCGTTCATTGACAAGATCGATTTAAATGTCCGTGGGTGAGTAAGCATTTAATTTTTCGCTTAATAACCGATGTAAACCAACGTCTATGAAAGGTAGCGGCGTAATCCTAATGAGATGCTAAAACGAACTTGGCGAAATCGACCCCTACTTTCCTTGTTATCTCATATCCTAAAGTTCGAAACGCAAAAGCTATCGGAACGGGAACTTATTAACTCGATGTGATCGCCCGTGGAAAACGCTACCCGGTAAAATGTTACAGGAAGGGAAACTTTCCAACTGCAAAAAGAAACTGGGCGAAGTTTAAAAAGAGAGCGCTAAATGCGATTCGGATTAAGCGGCGAGTCATAGTGGCGGTGAATAGCGGAAGCGGACGCGGGAACGGCAGCGATAAACTTATACAAGACGGGTTATTATAGTACAGATCATCACGACAATTAAAACAGACACAATATTTCTTAAACAATAACGATCTGATGCAGCAATCAAGTGGCTCTGAATGTCACTCAGACAAAGAAAGTCTTCAAAGTTCCTTGGTTAAAACTTCTAAGTGGGAATGTTATTTTATGTATTCGAAAGGCGTGTAATTTTTCCGAAAGGTTTAATTTATTACATATAAATAACAGATTCGAGACGAAAAATAAAAAATAGGATATATTGCCACTACACCTGAATCTATCATTATTAGCAGACTGCAGCAATGTATAGACTTATTAGTCATAAAACACATAAATTTCAACTAGGTGAATAAGTTCTTGTGTAACGATTAAATTTCTACTGACATCACACTAAGTGGTTTAGAACAAAAACTAATAGGTGAGTAGTGAAGTCAAATAATTCATAAACTTAAAACGATATTGTGTTACTTATATTCTTTACTTTTTTAACACAAATACACACACACATTATAAATACTCCTGCTATATATTTAGAATAAATCTCATCATACGGTCATATAAATTAAGTACAGTATATCGTCACCGACTGTTACCATCATCGAGGCCATCAATGCTATAAGTGTTCAAAATGTTACGTGATAAAAAATCAAATTAAACTCAACATGAAGTATGAAGTTACAATATTTCCTAGGAATCCGCTCAGTGTGTTCTCGAACTAATGAATGGAGTACTGACGGTACGACGGGCTAAGCGACCGAGAAGTTTTTACAGTCGAAACGCAACTATTGGCCAGGGAACGTCTCTCGCCCGCGGATCATAACAACGTCGCGACTTTGAGAAATATAGCAGATTCCTTTACAGTCGCTTAGCGATGGGCGAACGGATGCAATTTTCGTAGTCGCCCGGTGTAATGTTGGGGAAACTTTTCCTTGCCTCGTTAGGTGACCTATGCGGACCGTGATCTGATCTTTAACTATTATTTCCCATTAATGGTATGCATTTATAGTGAACACTACGAAACAGTTAAATTAATCTAATTAATCTAACGTATAATGTTATAACGATTAATGCTACATGTTTACGAAATTAAGAGATTTTTATTATTCGGAAGGAATATTTTAAGAGGCCAAGAATTTGTCCATCACAATATAATAAACTAGAGATAAAAGCAAAAAATATAGTATTAGGAATGAGAAATATAAAGTGTAATTGGAAGTAAACTCGATAAGGTTTATGACTATTATTAAAGTTTAGTTGTGTTATAATATTGTTTCCATACATAAATTTGAAAAAGACATACGAAACAATTATGTTTTAACAAATTGTAGTCAGTTATAATACTTCAAAGCTTGAGACTTAATTGATCTTGATATATTTCTACAGATAATTGGGCCTCATTACAAGTTCTATTTATTTTTGTGAAAAGGACTTAAAACACGACATAATAATACCTTACAAGCGGCAATATAAACAAGAAAAAAAAAAGAAAGGAAAATATTTATAACAATATCATTCGTGCGCTATACACATCAAATCATTACCGACCCGGATTCTTAATACCTAACAACTTAGCGAACAATAAAAAAAACCTTTTGGGTATAACGGAGATGAAACCTATATATCCGTAACTACATCCTGTTACACAAAAGATCGGCTCGGAATATTCGCAATTAAGAAATATAAATTAAAATTCACAGAGAGTTGAAAAAATTAAAAGGCACGTTTGAACGAAACGAGCGGCAAACTAAATGCCGTGGCACATCTTTTTTGTTACTAATTGCTAGATTCAACGTTAACATTTACATTCGTAAAGTTGGCTTTGAAGATTTTTCTTATCAAGTTCAAAATTTAAATCCGTGCTGGTTCGTTTAGTCGTTAACGTAAATTATTGCTTCACGATATAAATAAGGTACAGTGGAATAAAATCATAAACTTCGTCTTAGCTCCTTACGGTTCGACATAGTTTCAATCCGTACAAATTTTCTTTATCGTTATAAATTATGGCCACCGTAACAGTTTAAAGGAATCAAAGATATATTCCATGGTACCGAGTCAAATCTAATATTAAAATTGCATACAGATGCTTATGCAATAGTTTGCATTAATTACCCTTAGGATTTCTCAGCAGATGATTATCTAGTAAAAGGTTTTAAATACGATGACGTATCAGTTCCAATTGACAGGTGGATATTACCTTTGCAGAATACCGTATCCGATACGTAGGTTCATTACGCCATGATCGTAAATGCAAACGCTGGGATAGCCTGGGGCTGCATGTTGTATGAGCGCTCGCGCAACTCGTAGTCGCCTCCTCATGCTAATTGCGAAAATTATCCACAATGGACGGGCGATTTACAAAAGAGCTTTCCGCCTAGCGCGCCTTGAATTATTGATAGGGCTCGCCAGTGGAGGGAATCACTTGAAGTCGTGTCGCCGGTTGTAATCCGCCGATCAATTAGGATTACGCTGTGTATGACTTGCACGGACTACTTTTATCGGATTGTGCATTCGATTTATTGCTTTTTTTTTAAGACGTATGAGTTCACCTACTTCCTATATTATATGTATTTAAAGTTTTTCACAAGTACGGTGACAATCTAATAATGAGACGCTGGAGGATCTGACAACGATGAGAGGATAAACTGTAACAAAAGGCAGACTACTATTGCGTGAACGAACCAATTCGCTTAGGGAAGAACAACTTTAGATAAACCGTTGATGAGAAATACCAACTCTTGCATTTCATATCGAAACGATGACGGCCCGATTCCTAGAATGTTTGTGACGCCACTGCAACCTCACTGATCTTATAGACATTGAATGTAATTGCTTATCATAAACCTAACTGCTAGCTCGTTGCAATAAAAAAATTGACTACGTGATAGAGGAATAACCTCTCTAATAACGGCTATTCAAGCACAACTCGTGCGTATATAAATAGTATTTTGACTAGTAAATATAAAAAGTTAATTAAATAATATAATTTTTTTATACTTTTTGCGTTTATCTCGTCCTTTCTGTCATCGTTCAAGCACGACTTACTTACGGAATGTCGCCAGTGCTATTTTCAGCATATGGTATTTACGACCTAAAGACCTTCAAGAGACCTCCACTGACCTTAAAGACTGGCAACGCATATACAGGTTGTTTGATATTGCGAGTTTCATAGGAAATGTACATTCGCAATATCAAAAATATGTAAGCACTACCGTAAGAGCCATGGTAGCTCAGTGTCCAGGCGTTCGATTTTAACTCAATATAATCGAGCAACCTAACCTCCTATTCCGGTGCCGGCACCAATGAATTTGTAAATTTATAAACAATTTAATTTTTTTAAAATTGTTTTTATTTTTTTTAAATTGTTAATGCTATTTTGATGTTGGTTGATGATTATATGATCCAAATTCTAACTTAAAGTGTATGCATTAATGAATTTTATAACTTGTATACAACGCAGCTAAATATAGCTAGTCCAGAATTAAATTCTACCTCGAAGGGACTATTCAGGAATATGTAATAGGAAATATAGGCATAAGGTAAACTTGCATTGTATTATTATTTAACAATAAGGATAAAGACTTTATTTAGAACACAGCTACATAATTGTCATCATAAAGTAAATCGATAACACTAAATAGGATCCTTCAATAGACTTGACTAGACCCCGCAGAGCTTAAAAATTTAAGCGATCTCCACAATAAAGCGGTTCATACAAAATTCACGGTTAAATTACGCCGGTTAATGCGTTTAATGGCTAAGAAAATTTCCGTTGTAAAAGTGAATCAAATACTCATTATAGTCGCGTGGCTTCCAACGAATGAATCTATGGAGATTCCACTAACATAATAGTTCTGAGATATTTACCGTAATTTTTTGGCAGAGCAGGTAAATCATTAGAAAGGATGTTAATTCAGAAGTCATGTTCCGAAAGAAATACTTATGGTTTCACTTGTTACTTGCCAATTTGGTAGTGTTGATTTCCATCCCTCCCGATGGCAGTCAAGTTGTGACACCAGCACAGTGTGGCCAAGTTGGGAAAATATCAAATGTGCAGATAGCTATTATTAGATAAATATTTCAGTTTAACCGCAATATGTTTAGATCGTGCCTAATTTCGAAATTAAAATTCATTTTTTTAATGGGGTAGACTGACAAACGAGCAGCGCTTCACCTGATAGCATGGATGGACATTTGCAACATTACAAAACTTGCAAATGCGTTGCCAGGCTTTAAGGGGGGAATTTATGAAAGAGGAAGGGAGGAGTGAGAGGGAAGGATAGCGGGCGGGAGAGGGGATGGAGGCAGACAGGGAAGGGGAGGTGATGGGCCACCGGCCACCTCACTCACCGGACGAACCAGTCTATTCAAATAATCTCGTATCACAGGATAGACGGCAAATATTTTTAATATTGACAAAATTTGCAATATAAGTTATATGTCTTTAATGTGGTATTTAAAACTGTTTCTTTATCAATATTCGTCCTACGTAAAAGACGAGACTGTTGAGATTTGTATATGAAATTATCGAATTAAATAAATATGCCCGTGCCAACAACAATGGAACTTATTATTAAAAATCTAAAAGTATGTTTGTTAGTTTGTCCTTCTTCAATGCTCTGTTGAATCAACGAATCGAAATGATCGAATTGGTGTCGTTTGCGGGATAGAAAGTAGTATATACATACATAGATAATGATTTACTTTTCATCCCGTATATCTTAAAAACAGGGAAAAATAATCTGAAAAATGAATCCTGTTACAATTAAAACCTGCATAGAAGGGTAACGGGGAGGGGGTAAGGAAAAAAATTAACGCCAAGATTAGATAAAAACAAGAATATTGAATAAAGCTTTATCTAAATGTACCAAGACAAATACTTAGAAGTTAAAATCTAATTGGTTTCTATAATTTTTTCCTTGTATTTTATTCGTATTCATTAAAAAATAATCTTATTATAATTATTATAGAAATCTTTCTTCCCTTTTAAGTATTTCTATGATGGGTAGGCAAACGCTACATTTGTATTAGGTACACGAAAATTTCAGTACGTTATATTAACTATCTTTATCTTCGTTTATCTTTAACTATGAATATTTCTATCTTACCTTTGATTTTATCGCAACATTATCACGTCAAGCTAGCCGAGTGAGGACTTGTGTTTATACATCCAATAGTCAGGGTTATTTATAGCAGGCTACATTTTAGTGCTAATTGTACAATGAGAAATAGTGAGTACGTAAAGCCATTGCCGCTTATGGAAATTCCTTAAATGACGTTATTTTTTAAATTTTATATCCTATGTTTACATATATGTCGCTGCTATATTACGTACATATGTATATGAAAAGAATAAAAATGCAGATTTTCAAATAACATTAACAAATGAGTTTATTACTTTATACACAGTTTAGTTCTAAATATTTACTAATACTAATATAAATGTTGGCTCGTGTTGTTAAATTTTCTGCCTTTTCTCGAGAAATATTTTGCTCCAAAGCCCCGTGTGAGAATTGGTTTAAGATCGTCCGCAATTCTATGATGGGTAGCACCCATACTTCTATTGAGGAATATTTATAAAGGAAATAACTAAGGTAGATACTGTTAAGAGACAAGCCTCAGATGGTTGCGTCTGAACAACTGTGAAACTTAATAACTAAAAATGCATTGATTCAAATTAAAAAAACCCTTTGTATTTGAGTTGTCAAATTTTCAAGTAGAGTTATGTCGTATTGTGAAACAAATAGTGTTGTCCCATGTGTATTTGGACAGTTGCAGAAAGCGTTTGGTAAATCTAAAAGATGTTCTTCAAAAATTGGTAACCCTAGCTGGAAGAGATTTAAACCGAACGACCTTGGCTTCGCCAGTGCAGTGCGTCGAAAGCATTGCTTTGCTATGACAACGGTTTTTGACGTTTGCTTCCAACAAATAAATGTGAATTTTATTCTATCATTCGCAATCAATTTAAAAAAAAAATATATGAATTCTGAATTTACTTCATGTTCAAATTATTTTATTACAAAAAAAAAAACATTGAAACTAAAAAAATGTTCGATTTTCGAATCTGTCGAGATTACGACACTGCTCATAGATCGCGTGGTCAACAACCTCAACATTAGCCGGCTCCAAGGTTGCTTAGGTGACATTGTACGACGCAATTGCGCAGGCGTTTATTATACGTTGCACATGCACACATGCACAGATACACGTCCGTACGCGTAATGGGCAGAGGTGTCGGTGTGCTCGTGAAAACATAGATGGTGCTCCACGCATTTTGAGAGTGACTAGTGCATTATAATAATGTATGTTAACTTGTAAGTACACGTGGACTTGTTCAAGGTCTACTTCATAAAGTTCGTATATATTTTTTTTTGTTACAACATAATTAATATTAACATAATAATAGTAAAGTAATAAATAGTAGAGTAGATTTTATGTGTTTTGACTTATTTTGAAGTTTTTAAATCGAGAGTTTTGTATGTGTGTTTTTAACAGTTTTACGTGAAGTGGCAATCGATATCACGAATGGACCACAAACTTAACGACAGCTCAAAACTAAGTAAAGCAATTCGGTGTCCAAGTTGCGAGCGTAAGTAAGAAGTTGGTTTTAAATTAAGTTGCGTAGTGGACGTATGTTTTTATCTGTGGAAGTTTTAAAGTCGATTACCATACAAACTTACACCGTTCGATTCCGACCAGTCGTGCGAATTTTAAGAGAGATTTTTCTGCTGCAGTTTATTTTGTGTACGTTTTCGTTTCAACTATCACGATTCAAAAATGATAAAGTTATATCAGCTAATAAATGATCACTACAATAAAAATACTCGAATAAATGTAATGTGTTCGATGAAATAAGACAGAATAAAGAAAAATGAAATCTACGAATGTGTTCAGATTGTTTCATCCGATGGAAAACAGTTACGTAATGTTATGTGGCAAACGCACTGGCTCAAGAAAAGTTCTTGCTCGAGAAAAGTGTTGACCAATAACATCATTTCTTACCCTAACTACCTTACCACCCCTTCCAAAAATTCCCATATTAAAGGCTGGCAATGCAAGTCTTTCGATTTTGAATGTCCATGGGCAGCACTTATTGCTTACCATCAGGTGAGCCGCTTGCTCTTTTGACTTACTTGTATTAAAGGGCAGATCATTAGATTCTTGGACATAATGTTCTTAAAGTGGAATTTTAGTAAGAGAAAGAGATGAGCGTTTCTCAATTGAAATTTTAAATAAAACACAATTGCGTTGCAGTGGCTTTTCTTATAAGGCCCTAAAAGGCTGAGTTTTAGTCATCGGAAGAAATATAACACGACAGGAAAAATGCAAAATCCAAAACACTTCTGCTCTACACCAGTTTTCTGCAGGGTCACGGTATTTCCCCTAAAGATCCAATCTGTTGCACACGTATCGTATAGTGGCGTGGTGGTAATATCTATAGTATAGTGGTATATCGTATAGTGCGAATTTTGGGAGGGGGGATGGGAGGAACAAGAAGAGCCACCGGCCACTCACCGGACGAAATGAGGAAGCACTGACACTTCCACTTCACACCGATTTTCTGTGAGGTCGTGGTACTTATCCAGTTCGTACTGGCCCATTCAGCAGCAGCGAGAGCTGCTGCGTGGCTCTACCACCATAGTCTCCACATATGCTCGAAAATCCGGTTATAAGAGTGTTATGATTCTTCTTATGTTTACGTTATTATAAGTAGGAAAAGTAATTTATGTCGTTTGGCCATTAAAAACATGTCCTTGAAACAAACATTGCTAAAAACTCATCCTATCCTTGATCCTTTTTAGTACCACTAGGCTTGGAGGGCAATATAAATGGTAATGTGTAACAAAACCAGTGGTAATGTCACAAGTTTTATGATACATCAAACATAGCCATTAAATCAATGTTTTTTGTACATATATTATACAAACGTTATAACACTACCCTCGAAATGTACAAGGCCGTATGTGACATAAAACTGCTAGATGACTAGGTACTCGCGTAAGTAAAATGTTACGGGACTTGATTTTTTACAGTATTATTTAAAATGACGCGTTTTTAAATAAAACAAGCAACTGTAATTTTTATTTTATGATCTAGAATAATAAATATAATACGAGCATAGAGGCTTGAACTACAACGTGAATAAGTTCAAGTTATTATTGCGACTTATTATTGCGATTACTTGTTGCGACGCAAATGCCTAACTTACCTTTTTTTAATAAAACGTTTTGGAATTATGCATCAAATTTTTAAATAATAGACATGTTATATATAAAAAATACATGTTCTAAAAGAAAAACGGTCACACAATTTTTGTACACACTTTAAAGTAACAGATAAATTTGACCTTTTAGCATAAAAATTGTTATAACCCAAGCTAACTTTTCCATCCGCTTATTTGTCTTTTCGTACTTTTTTTGTACTCTTGCAGCCAAAGATTTCAAATCAAATCAAAATATATTTATTCAAATAA
>DWHQ01001690.1:0-10425 GCA_018247955.1 Eurytides marcellus marcellus | reverse complement strand
AGTGACACTTGATCATCAGCTGAATTTGCAAATAGCGATCTAATGTTGAGAAACTATGTCTTATTGCATGGTGGGAAAAGAATAAGCATTTAGGTTAACAAATACCGGGTATAACAGTACGCAATTGTACCCGCTTGTTTGAATAGGGAACAATGCTTTTATGAAACAGAGTGACGTGAGCTTTTTTAATATTAGTGATAACTACCTCGGGCCTTTCACTAAAGTAGATTTCGCCTTTGTGAGCATATCATATGTTATATGGCAGCAAGCGTGTCAGCATCTAGTTAATTTTGCTTTGAGATTGTCGGATAGTATTGTAAATGTGGTTTATTTTCTCAAAATAGTAGCTAATAGCTAATAGAATCACTAGAATATTTCACATCATCAAAACAATTGTATTCTTCTTCAGTTCTTCTTCTTCATTACTCTTCAGTAATAAACTCGACAGTTTTAATAATATGAAGTATTAAAAAAATGATAATTGACATTAAAAATAGTAACACATTGGTTTCAGTTATTGGAGGTCCGTTAAAATGACCTTTCGTTATATTAGTGAAAAACTTGGGGCTAAATAATTATACATATTTTAGAGTAACTTAAAGTAGGTATATAAATAACTTTAGGTATTTTGTTTTTGGCGTCTAACGACACCTGGAAACTAGTCTAAATAGAATAAACAAATTTAGACTTTGACTGTTTCAAGAAATCTGGACAGCCATAACCTGGAGAAAGAGGTAAATTATCGTTTAATGTACAATATTATATCTTATGTCCTATGTCTTATGATGAAGTGTTGTTTTTGCTTTTAGCCTGTGTGCTCTATAAAGTTTCATCGGGTACCGAAAATAATGTTTCATTTTTTAAACCCTGATTAGGAGGCAAACGATGGCAAACGCAGTGTAGGACGCCCTTCGGCTAGGTGGAGTGATGTCATCCGAAAGGAGGCTGTCAGCGGTTGGAAACAAAGAGCCCAAGATCGAGCTCAGTGGCGTGCCATAAGAGAATTTATCCAGTAGTGGATATAAAACGGCTAACAATGATGATGAGGAGGCAAACAAGCAAGCGTTTCACCTTATGGTAAGCGAACGCCGCCGCCCGTGGACATCTGCCACATAAAGAGATTTGCAAATGCGTTGCCGGCCTTTAAGATGGGAGTATGCTCTCTTCTTAAAGGTTCCGATGTCGTATCGGTCCGTGAATACCGGTAGCGACAACCGACTCCACAGGTTGGTGTTGCGTGGAAAAATGTCGGGAAAAACGGTGGTGGATTGCCAGTCATCCAGCTTGTGGGGATAGTATATGGAGGTTTGTCGCGTTGTTCAGAGGCAGAATTCAGCAGCAGGTTCAAACCCGATCAATTCCTCAGAGCACTCCCCATGATACATTACACAGAGAGACGAAACGTCGAGCAGCTCTGTTTTGGATGAGGTCAAATGGAAGGAGCTGATAGTGTGTCAATCGACATTTTTGTGTAACAACAAAGCGCCTTATTGAATCATGAACTACACAAGTTCAAAACTAAGCTACGCAGCGCTCGTCGCCCACATTTGTGAGTAGTATATCTGTACACCCAAAACTACACTTACGATATAACCCTTAAAACCAGAACAGAGCAATGCTTGCACATTGCTATAAAACAGTATAATGACAGCAACGTTGCGGTATTAATATGACATCGGCCGCTTTTCATTATAGAAAAAATTATAATAAAAAAACAACATCAAATCGAGCACCGCAAACAAAGCCACGAGTCTCAGTTCATTTTAAATACACATGCTATTCTATCAACACTTATGGTGTTGTCATAGTAAAAACGGCATGGCAAACATTCACTGCGATGCGGGCATTGGAGCAGGTTAAACGCCAAAGCCCTTTTAGTTACTCCGCTCCGTTCCCGTGTCGTTGTTGTGGACCCTCGACTTTCTAAAGCGATCCAAGCAGTATCGGCGACCACGCAGCTTTCGCCCGCGGCGGGGGCCGAATCGATTCATCACAGCTGACGTTCAATTAAGAAACGACCAACTTGTCGCCTGAAACGGTCACAATGCGGCGATGGCGTGTTGCTCTTTTCCTTCCTTCTAACAATCCGATTTATAAATGAAACCAATTACAGTGTAAACTCCATGTAACGTCACTCGATCGTCGATTTAATTACAGACTCACTAAAGCGTCGCAATCACTTGGCTTTGGTTGGTTTAGCTTGTCTTCCATATGACGATACACTATTTATAGAGTTTGTAAGTGATACACAACGTAATTGAAAGAGTAACTCTTTTGAGCTTTTTTTAATTGCGGCAGTTTGGCGGACCTTACATTTGCCTTATCCAATAATAAAAAGAGTCTGTAAAATGTTCACAAAGGAAATGTTAACGACGTCAGATACCAATTTGGCAAAGATTTCTTAAGATAAAAATGCAGAACAACCGCTAACCGGCTGGTTAGGGGTTGTTCTGCACATCACATCCTCGCGAAGCTGATGCATATTATTTAATTAATATATACGACTTAACGCCAACAGAAACTATGTGTGTATCAAATCAAAATATCTTTATTCAAATTGCTCTTCACAAGCACTTTTGAAGTCATTTTTACATATTTGTTTATGGAGAAGTAGCCAATTTTAAGACAGAAATATCTTGTATTATAGGGCGTTTTATTTACATAAACTTTACACTGATACCCAGATCTGGAACAGTATGTGGTGGTTCCCAGGTCGGAACCGAACCCACAGCCGCAACGCATAATAAGCCAGTAACAGTATATAATATTATATTTCCTCCATATGTTAAAAGCTGGAAGAATTTTGCTTATCGGTTTCCCTATTACAACACGAATACACTGTCCAATTAAAAACGACCAGCGTTCGACCAATAACACCTACACGGCTTTCGATGACATCACACGTAAAACCGAAAGTTAACGCACGTCTATTTCCTATTGCTTAGTTGTGTTCACTAATAACAGTGTATATAAGAAAGAATATTTCCTTGTCAGTCAGTCTGTTTGTCTTCATAAGCCATTTTTCTTCGAAACTTAGTCATCGTATCAAGTCCCATGCAAAGTTTTATTACACCCAAGAACCCGTAAATTAAATCTAAAGAAATCTCAATGCTTTCAAGGCCAACTCAGAAGTTGACAAGCCGTTACACTTGCTTTGCGTGCGGAGCCAGAGAAACTTAACTAGTATCACAAACGATGATTTTAAGATTCGTCGTCATATTTCTATATAGTCTTATGACCTGGCGATTAACTTTTAGCGACTTTGGTCGAGCGCATTGTCGAAAATTCAGTGCAAGAAAGCGTTAGAAGTTTCTTTTCTTATGGAGTAGGCTGACGAGCAAGCGGCTCACCTAATGGTAAACGATCACCGCCGCCCATGGACATTTGCAACATTACAGAATTTGCAAATGCGTTGCCGGTCTTTAAGGAGGGGAATTGTTTTAATGAGTGAGAGAAGAGAAGTATGATGGAGGGAGTGAGAGGGGGAGGGAGGAGTTAGGAAGCGGGAGGGGAGGTAGCGGGAGAGCAGGGCGGTATGGAGAGGGATGAAAGGAAGTGTTGGAGGAACATGCTCCACAAATTTGTTTAATTTAGTAAGGCTTTTTACTAAATACTTTTGACGAATGCAAGTAATCGCGATGGCACGAAACTGACGCATAATTGAACACCCGTCTAAAATGCATTCGAACGTGTGTCAATCGTTTTGCAATCGAATCGATAATGAAGCGTGGCCATATTTTGTTTCCAAAATTCATATCTGAGTCACGATATTCGATTGAAAACGACGCGGCGGGTCCGCATAAGTCTGAGAATATATAATAATGGTTAAGCCATGTTTATCTAAAGCGAAATTCTAAAAGAGCATTTTTGTATGGGATCTATAGACTGCAATGTCAAATTCAGATCACCAGTGACACTTTCAAAAATTAAAAAGAAATCAAACAACTAAATAAATATTGAAGATAAATACTTCTAAAGTGAAGTAGATAAAGTACTTCTAAAGTGCTTAGAGCGTGACGTTTTATCAACTAAACCGCGTCACCGAGCAAAAATAAGCAAAAGTGGTTTGTGTAGTAATTAAGTTTAGAACCGGTGGGAGTTCTAAGTAAAATTAAAAATAAACAATTTTATAACTAACTTCGAATAAATTTATAAATGCCTTCAACATAACCTTTCACTACTATCGGTGATTATAGTCACCCGGCACCAAACGCCGCCTGTTCACGATGGGTGACTATAGTCACCAGCTAAAAAACGTTTAATGAGCGCACTTTCAGCACGGAGCATCGTTTCCTGCGAAACAATTTGCAACGAGGCATGCCGTAGTGAAAGGGTTAAGGAGTGTCCTGCTGCATTTTCAAAATTCCAGATCCAAAAAAAAATGAAATTTCTTTAAGACCTATCTCGTAACCACTCGAGATTAGAGACATTGTGTAACATACACACAAAAAAAGGAATTAAAAAACTTCCTCCTTTTTGAATAACCAAGACATTAAAGATCCTGCTGCTATTTGGAGTGATAGTACGCTGTTAGACCAACCATTAAAAGGTGCTATGCTAGATGCTAGTTAAGGATCATATTTCGTTTTAGTATTGTTTTGGTTCGTTTCAATATTTTACAGCGTTAATCAAAAGTGCTTGTAAAGGCCTTTTTGAATAAATATATTTTGATTTGATTTAATAAATCATCAGCGTTCATCTGTATGAACATCTCAGACATACTTCATCATCAACCTCGGATACCGGCATATTGTCAATAATGTATCTATGCAAAAGATGCTTTACCGATATCTTGCAGTGTTGTGTTTTTACTTTATTATTTACAGGATCTCAAGCTAATGATAACCCCTAACAACACACAATATATATGTAGTATTTGAGTGAAAACAAAAAACGAGTAAATACAAGAATACCTCATTGCTTGGCGAACGACAAATCACGTATTCTATACCGCAGCATGTAGCTCCTCATTCTTCGCAAGATTCAATATCAACGTGACTCATAAATCATTTCAACCTAACACGTCGGAATACAACGATAACAGCGCATTAAAGCATCCTCTGCACTAACGCAACGATTCTCGGAATGATATGGCATGACGTGACACTGTTTATTAGCCACGAATTCTCAAAATCTAAAGCGTTTTACTCATAATCAAAACAAAACTCAAATATTTAAATATTTTGCACATTAAAATAATACAGCCGATTTATAATGAAGTATCAAGAATAAACTTAAATTTTTATTATCGTTGTACTTCCTTTAAAATATTTTCTACTTACGTCTCCCCAAGCACTTTTATCTCATCTTCCGATAACATCTATCATAAAACATGTGAGTGGTATAATACCCAAATATAAACAGAAATTTATTTTAAATTGTTTGTAAACGCCGAAGCATAAACACACAAAAACCAAAAAGCATTTCGTCCGGAGAGTGAGGTGGCCCGGCCCACCCTTCCTTTTTAATCCCCTCCCCTTCCTTTTTCTACCTCTCCCTTCTCTTTCCTGCCCTACAAAAAACTTGTCCGGCAACGAATTTGCAAAACGTTCGTCGTTGCAAATGTCCATGTGCAGCGGTTATTGCTTTCCCTTAGGTGAGCCGCTTGCTCGTTTGCCTGCCCACTCCATAAAATAATCCATGCCATAATTATATCCCTATGTCCAGTGTATTGCGCTGCCTTTAAACCCGGCACGATAGTGCTTATAAGTTAAATAACTGGCAATGCAGTAGTCCCATCCAAGGTGGAGAGGATATAGTTTCTGTCTAATTTTAAGTTTATCCTTTGCTCAATTAGTTTAGTAGTTCTAGAGTAGAGATATCGTCACGACACCAAAACTGTGGAAGTATAGTAATTCATGTTCATGGCGTTGTACCATATTTCGCAGTCTTAAAATCTTACCTACTGAAAGCCAGAACAGAACAAAATAACTGCGGACACTGAAGGAAAACTGTCCACGTATAAATACCAGCGTGGCCACTTATCTGCGGCTCAGTCCTTAAGTAAACAGTCATGCGGTGCATCATGCTGTGACGTGGTGTAATTGATAGCGGTGGAAACGTCACACGAATACACTCTAGCACTGATTATACGCGAAAAGACCAGTGTAAATTGAGGATGAGGCATAACATAAATTACATATACGCAATCCGATGTAGCAAAAGGACCACCGTTTTACACGTTTGGATTAAACCATAGGTAACCATAGGTATCCCAACGTAGGTACCTCCCCCTAGTGGACACTGTAGCAAATATTTCTGCTTAAAGATTTATTTATTCTCAAAAGAATTATTTACAATTCACTTATGTGAGAACTTAAGAGTAAATAGTATTAGTACTAAGAAATTTAGCTATATATTTCGCGGGGGCGATTAGAGAAAGAGGGAGAGAATCAATATTTAAGTTGTGATTATTAATAGATAATTGCCAGACATATGAAATTGATACAATTAACTATTTTACAAAAGGTGACGTTGAATTTGTTTTTCTTATAAAGAATGGAATACCGCCCGTATTCCATAAAAGTTTGAGAACTAACAAAAGTCGACAAACATCACATTCTAAAACGTCCTTAACGTTAGAGACACGAAGACATTTTATTGAATTAGTTCTTTTCTGCGTTTCTAATCAACAGGGCAGAATCAATTCCGAGGTCTGAAAACCAGTAGCCGGCCATAGTGGTGAATCGGCGGCTTGGGAGTCATGTCGCAGCGCGGGGGTGTCGGTTGCGTTAGATACGCGAGCAGAACCGGTCTATCTGGTGGCTAGTGACGTCACGAGAGCGTAGGCGACAGGGTCCCGAGATCGATTCTCATCTAGTTGCAGAGGCAGCTTTGAATCGCCTTAATCTGCCAAATGTTTTCTTACGTTGACTGGAGGTTTTACAAAGATAACTTACTACTTAGATCTTACATAGTTTAATCCAGTGGTTCCCAAAGTGATGTCCACGGGAGACCTGGCAGGGGTGTGACTAGATCTAATGTTCATATGTTTTGACGAGTTTTGGGAATATGGTAGAAATGTAGCACCAGGGGTTTACCAAACCAACAAATTTTTAAAGTGGTCTACGAAAAAAAATTTTTGAGAATCTCTGGTTTAAACTATTACAAAGTTTCATATTAAGAGTACAGCTCTAAGATAGACGAAAGAATTTTATGTATCATAAGAATAGAGGCCTAAATAAATGAGGCAACGTTTATAACGGTCTGGTATTAAACGCGTCCGTCTTCACAAATCACAATACTGTGTTGTTACAATACTGTATTACTGTGTTATATTATAACATACTGTATGTTATAATCATATATAGATACAGTCTTATGCCGATTTAATAAAAACCGCAGATTAAAGCACACTTTAGTGAGCTCATGAAGATTGAAACTGTCATGAAGCTAAATAAAGTAAGAAAACGCAAAACTATTTCGTAACGGCAAAGGCCAGTGGTTATTACCACTAGGGTGACCACAAAAATCTGTGAAAACTTCATTCTTTCCATCGTTTGGTAGATAAATTTCATTTCAATACAAATTGTTTGTTTTGTTTTTATTCTTTTTACTCGCTGCCCCTGCTGGATAGAAATATCTTGTGTTATTAAGGCGTTTAACATACATAAATTTCACGCGGACAAACGCCCAGATTCGAAATGATTGTAGTTTGTATACAAATATACACGCACATATAAGACATCTCATCACAGACGGAATGAAAATTTCGTGAATAATAATGTCGGTAAGATCTTACAAGCACTGCGAATAGCTACGGTGGTAGAGCCACGCAGCTGCTCCCGCTGCTGAATGGGCCGGCTCGAACTAGATAAGTACCACGACCTCACAGAAAATCGGCGTAAAGTGAAAGTGTTTATTCTTCCGCGTTTCATCCGGTGAGTGAGGTGGCCGGTGGCTCATCCCCTTCCCTTCCACTCTCCTCCTCCCCTCCCTCCCCTATCATCAACCGTCCCTCTTCCAAAAGGAAGTGATTCCCTCCCTATTTCTGCCTCTACACCCTTCCTTCCTCCCTCCCCTCTCACTTTAAAAAATTCCCCCCCTTAAAGGCTGGCAACGCATTTGCAAGTTTTTTAATGTTGCAAATGTCCATGGACGGCGGTGATCGCTTACAATCAGGTGAGCCGCTTGCTCGTTTGCCAGTGTACGCCACAAAAAAAAATTGTCCAACTATTCACGATGGAAAATGTGCATAAATGTCTCGACGCGTGGTCGCCCGACGGTGCCGTGGGCCGGTCCGAGGGAACCCGCTCTCCGGTGACTCACGGACGCCGCGTACCCGCGCAACGTCCTTTTTAATTTCAATGCACATCGATGTTCTTCATTACCTTTATGGCTTAAGCCAAGAACCTTTAATTAATTTCAACCGATAAAAATGCATTACAAGATGAAATGCATTACAAACCTATTCGCTGCCAAGTCTATATTATACGAAGCTACTTACTTGGCAAGGAAAAAGAGGTTGAATAACGTCTTCGAATAAGCTAAAACTTAAGTAGCCTTTCAAAGCGTTATTGAAATTGTACCCTATTAGGGATAATCCAATTATATATATATATGTATTACACTTCATAACTTCAATTAATTTCAACCGATAAAACGCCTACACAGATGCATTACATGATGAAAACACAGTCATACCATTCGCTGCCAAGCCTATATTATACGAAGCTACTTCCTTAGCAGGGAATAAGGGGTTAAATAACGTCGTCGAATAAGATAAAACTTAAGTAGCCTTTCACAGCATTATTAAAATTGTATCCGATTAGGGATAATCCAATCACATATATGTATTACACTTTATAATTCACTTTAACATACAATAATTAATTTACATAAAAAACAGTAAGTGCTTGATTGCTAATAGAATGCCATAGTAGCCCGAATGACTATTGCATTACGAATCGGATAAGGAATCATGTGGCAAATCAACGACTAAATTGCAACCATCAATTTCATCACTAACACCGAGATATGAGCAAGGCAGAATGCGAATGAGTGTTACGAAATATTAAGCACGCAAATGGATACCAGTTCTGCAATGGCTCTCACTATTTTTTATATTCATTTACTGTTTTCATGTGACAAGAAGGAAACCAGATGATATTAGCATCAATAAGGCCCTTATAAAAGCGTAGCCGGATGCTTTTGAAGTGGAAATAGGCCGTCTTCTTGAAGGTACAGACGACAGCCTATTTTTACTTTACATTATTCAGACGTACGTCTACGTATCAAAACGCTCTGAAGGGAAAAAGTAAGCATAATAAAACAGAATATCATCGAAAAATTGATTTCTTTCAAAACGACACAGTCTGACGAAGAGAGACAAAACCTTTCGGAACTAAACCGGCTCCGGCAATTTGATTGTCATAGTGGAGAAAGTTGATTATGGACGACAGCGGAGGCGAGATCAAAGAAAGATACAATCAAAAATAAAGGTTAGTGTACTTTCTGATATTACACTGTACGAAATACGGTCAGTACTATCTATGAAAAAAATTAGAGATTGATATGGTATAGATGTATGCTTGTTACCTACATAAGTTATCGGTAGAACGAATGACAATAAAACTTATATAGCTACTTTATCTTGGCATCAAATGTATGTCTATGTCAATCGGTTCAGTACTTCTTGAAATAATTTTTTAAGAACTTATATAACGAGACGAGCATATCGTGTGCCTGAAGAGAGACGAGATACTTATCAATAACAACAATTTTGAACTTCACAAGTTCAAATCTGCCTGCGTTGCCCTTAGTCTTTCTTTATGTCAAGAAATTACGCTAGCAAATTTATGCACATTGAAACAAAAAATGCAGTGTTGACACAGCTTAAATATAATAAATTCACCCTATGGGTGACGGAGAGATGTTCATAACGTGTCCACCTATTGACTCAAAAAAAATCTATGTGTCATCCGATACTACACGATATAAGTGGGTGATAGTTACCAAATTCAATGTGTCATCCGATAAAGTAATACACGGAATACTGCGACGATACAAGTGCGGCTAAATAGTAAACCCGGTGGCAGGTCGAGTCTCGGCGGTATTGAGACATTGGAGTGGACAGCACTTGACCCAGAAGCCCGTTTATGAATAGCTTCGGACGCGTGACTGAATAAAACATTCCCGACAACTCTAACAACATCAGGCATCTATCTACGCGTTGAGACGTTCGCAAAGCCACTCATACTATCACTACATCAGCTACTTAGTATATAGTTGCCTCTTTTGTGAGAATGCTAAAATACCAAGAATCACCCATCTTACAATGATAATCCACAATAGGGGACATCAACAACACCCTTGGGGTGGATTGGCAGATATCAAAGTCAAAGTCTTATTTATACAAAATTGGATTGGTTTACAATCACTTTTTGACGTCTAATGAATCTACTATCCGTTTGGAAAAAAAATGCC
>DWHQ01001689.1:0-10426 GCA_018247955.1 Eurytides marcellus marcellus | reverse complement strand
CTGTAGCACGTGGTAAATCAGCACTTAAAATTGCTAATTACAAATTAACAAATTCATTGGCACTGGCCACCGTTTGAACTCAGCTACTCGAGTGTATTAAAATTATTAAAATCGAGCTTCCGGATACTGAGCTATCACGGCTCTTAATCGTCATTGTTGCCATTTAATTGAATCAATGCTATCATTTACAATCAAACTTCGATTTATACGAACGGATTCATAATTAAAACCATCGACATCCATTATCTTCGGTTTATGGAATATGTTCTGCAAACTTGGCTAGAGAAAATTTGTTACCGAATTTCTTGGTTATACAACACACACATCTTTCACGGAAATAGAGTCACTTAATACTATCGCATCTTAAGAGTTCCCAAACGTATCAAGAAAGAATAATCTATTTTCAGTTTATTTGGGGGAAACGGTAAATAGAAAGCATGTTATCAGTTTTAAAAGTATCCATATGACTTTAGCCAAACCGAAGTGTTCTTAGAAGGTTTAACGAGTATTTGAGCCCTCTTAAGATTAAAAGAAGACACTACTTGACGTTCATAAGAATAAAAATGTTAAACTCACTTCCAAACAAGCACGGCACCGATGAGAACCCCCACCAAAAGGACTATGGAGCAGAGAGCGATGACAGCGGATGTCTGGAAGGACGGCCCGCTGTGGTTGTACGCGTCTATCTTCTGAAATAAAAAATAAAAAAACACATTTTAGCAGGTAGGTACATATAATTTCTTGTAACCGTTTAGAATCTTTTCAGTGGTTTCATCCCTCTAATATGTTCAATACGGTAATAAAACAACTTTTTTCAAATTTACACTTTTTCGTTTTAAACTCCCTTACCACAACTATAAAATAGATCCATTGTAATGTGAATCGTTACTTAGGTAGTGTGGGATTTAAGCAGCAAAATAAATGTTTAAGGAATTTCGATGGATGAATAAATAATGAAGTGGTGCGTTCCACGGTCCCTAGAGTTCTATCTATTTTAAAGATAGTTGACTACAGTTTGAATTATTTGACTAATTTATTGGTTTATTTAGTCTGAAAGTTTTTGAATTGTTGAATTCGGCGACGGCCAATCGCCCAAATCATTAAAGTAGCCCACAATATCGCAAGTTTACTGTGAATCTGTGACCCACCACCCACCATCATACGAAATATTGTTCCCATCTCAATGATATGTACTTTCTAAATTATAAATTCCCCGCGTCCAAGGTGTCGTCTCCCTCTCATTAGTGACCAATGTGCATCAACGCTCTGGTGATCTAATCACTTATCACAATTTAGACCAATCTCAAAGATATGTACTTTCTAAATCTTAAATTCCTTGTGTCCAAGGTGTCGTCTTCCAATGCGCATCAACGTTTTGATAATCTAATCACTTATCACAATTCAGAACACGACGAGACCTGGGAAGCATCATTTGACCTGTCTGCCGCACTAGGTTGGCCCCACGAGTGCCATCTCTCCCGATCTTGAAATCCCGACACTCGTGCAAACGAAAATAGACGACGAGCAACACACGAAATTCCGGCGCCGCTCTCGGCCGCTTAACGAACACGCTCAAGACGGCCGAATCAAACGCTCGGAGTAACCGGCGAAAATCGCCGACCCAGATCGCATCGAGTGCCGCACGGGCCAGAGCTGGGGGGCAACGTGAATTAACAACGCCGCTCCAGTTGCGCGACCTGGTAACTGTGGAGCAGTTCGGGCCCCTCGAGCTCGTCGTGGCTAATTAAGACCGCCGTGAAGTGCGGATGAGTCCGAAAGTGCGCTTAGCGCTGATGTGAGCTGGAATATTGTGCGATGAATAATTGACTTTTTTCATGAGATCAACTTATCGGATATGGAATTTTAGGAAAATGAGTATTAAAGGAAAAAATACATGGGATGATAACATCTCTGAGTGATTAGCACAGGGCTTAGTGGGAAGTTTTGTGTGGCACTGTGTCGTTATGTCGCTTACCATCAAGCCCACGATTTGTCTGGTTACTACCTACCACTATCACTGGATTATCCCATTAAAAAAACGACTTCGATGGCTCAGGCAACGCTATGGGTTTTGTTGTGACGGGTATATAATTTGATTCCTATAGAAAACATGTATTTGTACTCCAAGTCCAATAGTCCCAAATACGGTATCGTTTTGGATGTTCTGTTCGGTAATCTACGGTATTTTAAAGAAAATCAAATAAGAAAGACACTAAGCCAAAAACGCGTAACATGAGTTGTCATCAGTATGAATATTAAAGCTGCGTAGAAAACCTCTTGTTGTGTGTATTAACAACAAATTAATTAAGGACTTATTTAGCGATATACTAGTAAATGGTTTTTAGTTTATGTTGAGTCGGTGACTACAAACTACGTAGAAACTTGTCGCTGTTGTTAAGTAATCTTATCTCCGTATCTCGGCGGGCTTACTGACTATCGTCAAAATATCACAAACGGACCGATTACAAACAACTATCAGTTAGCATAGACAATACCACTATTATAAGGAAGGCATCTTATTTTCACTTTACCTACTGGTAACTATTAGTTACCTCCAGCTGCCAGTTTCATCACTGGGACGTTCTTAACATATATAAAGTTACAATTTGTTAATTAATGAACAAGAGGCTTTCGAGGACATTTTAAAAAGCTAACGTTGAATAGATACGCTTAAACGTCCGGTTCCCGTGACATTATGAGTACGTAGACAAATGGCTTTGGCGTTAATTCGCGCAGTAAAAGGGTAATTAGCATAGCTAATTGCTTTGACTGCCATTGCTATAGGGATTAGAGTGAAGGATGGCTAACGATGTTTTAAAAAAAAGTTCAGTGCCAAGTTGAATCGTTAATAGATAATCTTTCGTTTAATTGGAATCCTTATTCATGTTAGAACTGATAATATCTGTTGATTCGCACTTCTTACACTCAATAGTGTAGCAATGGCTTTGATGTGACGATGTTTTGTAAAGTATAGTTTTAAGATAACAAATGGAAATGAAAGTGGAAAATATCGCAATGTAGAAATACTTGGAGGCGTAGTCGAAGCCAGAACCTAGTATTGTTCTAAACCTGAAAACTTACGCAACAGCTTTCGATGAAATAAGGGAGAGCAAAGGCTTGAATGCTGGATTTTGAGGTAAACAACATTTCTTTTCTTTTATGTGCCTTATCAGTAAGATATAGTTTTTGTGATGAAAGTTAATATTTGTTTGATAAGAAAATTGTAAAATGTCACGAAACTGAAATTCAGGCGAGCTAAGCCGCGATATAAATTAAACTACTTTACCGTTGCTGTCCATACTATTATTTATTATATGAGCATTGCAAAAATTAGAGTGTACAAAAAACTTAAATTAGCTTTATTTATAGCGTCAACATGGACACGAAGACTGTATGCTTATATAAGGATAGCTTTTGCACAAATTACTGTACCCTATATCCTAACTAAAACAAATTAATTACCGTTTACATTATAGATTGACGCAACAATAAACAATATCGAACGCTCCCGAAATATCCCGCTTTAGTCTATCAAACGACGCGAGAGCCTCGGGAAATTAATCAAAGCAAATGTATCAATGGGAACGAATAACTCAATTCGGAAATCCTTGGAAAGGATCCAGCGCCGACAGCGACTAGCGCGACTCCACAATTGTGCCCGCGATTTATCAAACTTAGCACTCCGATATAGTCTATCGGCTTTTTGTGGAAAACTGTATCGGGACTGGCGTTTGTGCTAGTGCCACAAAGAATGCCATATATCACGCAGTGAGCTTATTTGTCATGCGTATCAAATGAAATCATTTCGGTGCCAAAATGTATGTCCTACGAGTTGCGATTATAGGTTTATGACAAAGTAAACTTATTATTGACGCATAGATGGTAAATTAATGTTTCACGCAGAACCTGCTTGGACCCTGCTGCTCTGCGCTGCGCTCGTTGCGAGGAAGATGTTAAATCACTGTGGTTGTTAAGGATGCTCGCATTGTTATTATTTCAGAGCATAGTAGTGCTCAGACATTACTGCTTGGCCTAAGGATAACTGGCAAGTGTCTCTGAACTCTTGGTGAGAGAAAATAGGATATGATTATTCTGTGTATTTCTTTCTTATAGAGTAGGCAAACGAGCAAACGGCTGACCTGATGGTAGGCTATAACTGCCGCCCATGGAAATTAGCAACATTAAAGGACTTGCAAATGCGTTCCCAGTATTTAAGTCTAAAAGAGGACGGGAGGAGGATAGCTTGGGAAAGGGGACGTGATAGGATGGAGAAGGAGGGGTAAGGAGGGGAGGGAGGAAGGGGAGGGATGGGGATGGGTCACCGGCCACTTTACTCACCGGACGTAACGCGGAAGCCAAAACACTTCCTACTAATCGGTCCGGAAGAACCGGTCTTTACCGGAAAAAACAAAAAGTGAATAGAAAATCAGGATGAACTATTTCCAGATAGTTGTAGAAGTGAACATCCAACCAGCAAGTAGAGTTTTCTAGGCACTTGTCGCAAAATATTTTTTTCCCTATTAAAAATAAGGTCCACTGTCTGTATGTTTATTGTTTTTTTGCGAGCGCCCAGACACAGAGCTACACAACGCTATCATCCGCACATTTATTACTTCCACAACATATCAATTTACAAAACAAAAAAAATATATATCCGCCGCAGATTCGAAACGGCGCATGATATTGTATGTGTCCAAGTTAATTATTGTACTCACGGAACACACACGCCATATTGTCTTAATAATGGGATAGATTTTTTTGTTGCGATCTATTCCCGAGGGTTGGAGGTGTTTATATATTAATATTTTCGTGCAATGGCCGTCACGCAACTGCGTATGAGTAACAAAAAAGGGTCATTTGATATAATTTTTTTTTCACCCCTCCCGTTCAACCCTAAGTGGCGGCATTATGTTTTTTGTCCCTAGTAATAAATGGCGGCGAGACTGCGACACGTATAGCTATTAAGGTGCAAGTGCCGCCTTCCTATGTTATTGTCTGTGTAATATATAAAATATTTTGAATAAGGAACCGACGCCGCCTATCTTTGGCTATTTTGACGTATATTTTTAAAAAGTATTTGATGTAATTTGGTGTAGATGTGTATAAACAAAAATAACGGAACATTTTAGGTGCTAACATATCTTACTTCAATATGTAATTTGTTCAGAATTACTAACTTCCCATTCATATTAGAGAGTCCAATAATAGAGCCTAAAAATGATTTTCTTAGTCGATTACACGCATGTGTGTTCACAGTAACTTTAATAGGATGATAAAAAGTGTGGAAACCTTTAGCTAACAATCCAGTCATGTGTAAAAAGATTAAACATAATATCTAAATACTACTTCTACTCCTGTAGTAAGCAGGCTTCTACTAGGAACACTCGAAATAATTACCACATTTCAAAATTCATTGTTTATAGGATGATAATTTAACTGCAACCTTCCAGGCGGTGTTTATTTTTTATATTTATTTAAAAAAAAAAAAAAAACATTTACAAGTAAATGACGACTACCGTTGTTGGACGTCCACAATACTACAGATGATGCAGGCACGTGACCAATAACATAAATGGCCATCAGGGCCTTAAATCCTTATTAAATAAAGCCTATAGAGTTATACACAAGAATTTATGGCATACCAAAATGTGTGGAATAAACTTCACTCATATATAATATAGCTATTATATTATAACCTAAATTATTATACAATAATTTTCATAGAGCATCTATTTAGTTTCTCGCCGACTCTTCTGTCAGAGCTGCATTCCGTGCCAGTGGTAGATACTCATTTCTGTTCTAAAAACTAGTTTTATACGAAAAATACACCAAGCTGTTGTTCTATTGACGAACAGCAGAGACAAACAAAATTTTTGTGATTTACAATATTAGTTATGAATAACAGTAATATTTTCTGTGAAGCTCCACATTATAATGATATATGATATAAACGCAGTACACTCATAACTCTATTTGGAATATCAAGGATCGTTGAACTAGAGCAGTACTATATTGTAAATTAGACGCATCTTGCATTACACATAAAGAGTTCATTGGCATCACTTGGCAAGGGTTGTTGGCAGAAAAATTACCCCGCATTGATGGTACTATTCACCCGGCCTAGTACGTTGAGTCCAAAGACCGTTTTAGATTCAAATAAATTGTGATTGTGTGCATTCATGAAAGTCCCCATCAATGGAAGTGACCTCGTGTAGCACAGCTCAAGCTGTGGGATATACTTCTATTTCTATTTCTTTATTTTTTTCTTCTATTTCTTTCTTTCTCGTTTTAACCTTGGTTAAAAGTTAAAAAAATATTGAGGGAGAAAATTTTTTAAAAGTAAATAGTAGTAAAAAATGCTTGTTTTAACCTTGGCTAAAGGTTAAAAAAACATTAAGGGTAAATAAAATAAATAAAAGAAAATAGTAAAAAAGGGGTTGTTCAAAGAGATGAATGCTTCTTTGAAGGCCATTTTGATTTTAATGAGGTCACGTAGCAATGGCGTAGCTAGGTGGCCAAGGGTTACGGTGAGAAAGAATCTGGTCCTCGTCTCCTCTTTCCACGTAGCTAAACTTACATTCTTATCTATTCTTATAATAATATTCTATAATAATAATTCTATTATTATTCTTACCTATAAAGCCAATATAACTTATATTGGCCTTCAAAATTATAGAATAAGAATAGGATACAATGAATTGAACTTATCTAGTTAGTAGGCTAAATCCATACGTCGATTCTATGTAAGGTAGAATCTATCTGTTTAATAAAAGAAATAGGAATAAATAAACAACGACGCATAACAATATAAAATATTTATTATATAGATGAGACCAATAAAAGTTAAAAACGATTTTTAACAGAATTCCCCGTCCAAATCAATCCGTCAATCTCTTACTCGCTTTAATTTTTGCAAATTCGTCTACAATTTCACTCGATCCAATTTTGATGCCGCCTTATTTTCTATTGCAATTAACTATAAATGTGGGAGGCGATCTTGTCCAATGCTGTTTATTATTTTTTTTTATAATCTTCAGTTTACTTATAGATCTGTCTTGAGTCTCGAAGCTCTTTTACGCTTTTTTTAGGCTCCTCTTCTTTCAAAGCCTAGGTATTCGGCCCTCTGAGCTCCGGGGCTCTGGTGCACTGTACCACCTAGCCCTACGATAGCTACGCCGCTGTCACGTAGCACTGTCCATACCTCATCTATCTTGTCAATAGTAGGACAGATGATGATAGGTTTTGCTGAGGACTTTACCCGCCTGCGTTTTAACATTGCGTCATTTCTCTTTTGTTTGATAATTTGCCAGGACAAAATTTTACCTATGTTAGTTTTGCTACGGATGAAAAAGGCATACCAACAAACACATTTTCATACGTACAATATAACGTAATAGTGGAATAAAGACACTCATATCAAGTAACAACAGCCTATACATGTCTCACTGCTTAGTCCTCTATACAGAGGGTATAAGGGCACAGACCATATTATTTAGTTTTTTTTTTTTTTAAATATGCACATGGTAAATCAGCACTTAAAATTGTTAATTATAAATTAACAAATTCATTGATGCCGGCACCGGGATTTGAACTCAGGTTGCTTGAGTATTATCAATTAAAAGCGAGCGCCCGGACACTGAGCTACCACCGCTCTCATCATAGTATACATTACGAATAATCACCTGATTATCAACATGCCGAAGGGTTTTAAAGACGTATATTAATTTACGAAGTCTGGATGTATGGAGATTAATGTGCATTCTGAAATTAAGAAATTTATCGTCCATTACCCCTAAGTACTTTATGTTCTCACTAGAAGAAACCTACGGGCGTTGACATGAGATGTGCTTGGTGATAACAGGAATTAATTTTAATGAGAGTTTTCGGTTGCGAATAAGAAATTATAGAAAAGGGAATAAATTTTGTTTTGGCAGTATTAGAGTAGGAGATAGGAGCCAGTTATTAACGGTATTAAAGCCTTCTTGCAATTTTATTTTAATGTACAATTACATTACATAGAAATATAGAGTCTTATGTTATAAGGGCTTTTTAAATACGTAAATTTCACACGGACAAACGCCCAGATCTGGAACAATCATCTGTAGTTCCTACGAACATTTGTCCCGGGTGGGAATTGAACCTACGACCTATACCGCCGAAGCCAATAGCTTAGCAACTGCGCCAAACGGGTCGACATCAGGTCAGTTCGAGGAACCGACTTAGAGTTAAAAAAGAAGCAATGACTGTTAATGTAATAGCTGTACCATCTGCAAAGGTGATGATTTTTGCATTTGCAATGTTAATATTGCAAAGGTCGTTAATATATGTATATATAAGAAACAACCGTTAGTCCGAGAGTACTTGCTTATATAGTCTATTGCCAAGATAGATTAATGGAGTGACGTCCCGGGATATCTGAATTTTAAATCAAGGTGTATAATAAAACTACTATCATTCATCATACATTTTATATGTTCTAAACAATAAAACAGAAGCTCAAAAAAATCTTAATCAGGTCCATATAAATAAGTAGATCGTGCAGTAAGCTGAAATATTAATATTGATTTACATTTAGTTAGCACTGGCACATTGAACGTTCACAAAAATCGAGATACGAAAGCAAACGAATTCTAACATCTCCCACGTTTCAATACATATTTATAAACATTTACCGAATATACGACAACGAAAATATTATTTCTATACGAATAAACACATTTTAAGCGTTTGCTTACGTAAGGCACTGTTATTTTTTTAAAGTAACACCGAGGGAAAATCGATTAATATCGATTTATATAATTTGTGTATACAATTTATCATATCAATTGCTTGTACTTTTAGGTCCCAAATAAAATGGGTACTCGTAAACAAATTAAACTTGATAACGTCTTCATTCATATAACGTAATAAACACCAATACTTTCGTACAGTGCACCTAAATTATAAAAGTAACTCGCAATATATGAACTCTTCAGATAACTATAAACTATACATAAAAACATTTCAATTTGGCTTTGAGTATTGAACAGTCAAATAAAATATGAAATTTCTAACGAATTTACAGATAATTAACTGCATATTTTACTAAAACCAACGACATACGATGAAACGTAATAAATACAATGATAACGGAAGACTAAGTTATCAGTAAAAAAGGTTACAAAATATCGTAAAAAATATGTATAAATGCAAGTTGACACCGATCACAACTGTTCTTTATCATATATATTCAGCTACATCTCTACATTTTTCAGCAACGTTAATTGGATAAAGACGTTCAATACGAAAGCAATATGCATATAAGAAGTATTTATTCTATAAGGTATTAAAAGTTCTAATAGAAGAGAGGAGAACTTACATCCAACCTTTTTATTGTAATACCTAACGGTGAAGTGTATCACAATACCACACCGTCGTATCCATTAAAAAAATTACATCGCTTCGTCCTTATTCGGTTGAAATTATCCCACAGGTTTGCAGTCCTGTCAAATTTTCATCGAATGTTTCGATTAAAATTTTATATAAAAAAAAAACGATTTACCGCAGTCGGTTAATAAAAAAATTTGATCGAATCGATTAATCAAAAGATGTCGACGGTGGGTTTTTATAATCAATACATTAGCGCATTTGTAGGTAAATGCACTAAAAAGATACAGCAGGTCACACAGTTCGATAGCAGAGTTCACAAAGCGAGATCAGCGGAAGCCGCGGAGGCTCAAGTGGTGCAGGTTGAAGTGATAGGCGAGGGCGGATAGCGCGGTGCGCGGATCGAACACGAGTAGAAAGAACTCGGCCAGCCATTGCAGCGGGGTCGTTCTTTCTACCTCCTCATGTCAACGGCTCGCGCGCATGAGCCGCTCGCATTGGGCCAGCAGATACTTCTTCTGCGGCTCGTCGTACAGGAAGATCACCTTGCCCGAGCCCGAGCTGGGGAACATCCCGAGCACTTTCCTCTTGGCGGTGGGGATGTACACGCCCTTGTTCACGGCCGTCGGCACCTCGGGGATCTCCGACCACAGGTACGTCCACACGATCTGTCGGGTCGGTTTATAAAACCTGTACATTAGCTGTTAACAGCTTATAAAGGGAGTGATTCCCTGTGACACGAAGTGAATCACTAACATGAAATCACGGATACATAATAGTAAATATGCGTAAAGTCAATGAAGTATTCACGACTTTTGAGGCAGTAAAACAAAACTACAACAACGTTCGTCGTTTTAATTTTCCTCAAATTAATGACTTTTTTAATATCTTACATATTCCAGGGATAGACTGAGATTCCTGATATTATTCGATCTAAGCAGTAGGCGGAACTATTCGGATTAACACAAACAATCAAAACTTTCGTTATACTGAATACATACCAATAGCTAGGTATCCAGTATAACGGATATTATAAATATATTTACATAATAAATATATT
>DWHQ01001688.1:0-10426 GCA_018247955.1 Eurytides marcellus marcellus | reverse complement strand
TGCAAATACTGTAATGTTGCAAATGTCTATGGGCAGCGGTGCTCGCTTACTAAAGTGAGCCACTTGCTCGTTTGTCAGCCTACTTCATAAAAACAAAGTAAATGTCCAAGTATTTAAAACTGGTATTCTGATATTTAGGAATACGATTATCAGATTTGAATTTCACCATTATAATTTGATTGTTTTCAATCCCGTAACAATGTGGACTTCTAGCTCATGTTCCCTTCACCAGTCTTTTCCGCCGCCAATGATATTGATAATACGCAAATTTACCCAATTACCGCGGGTTCTTTGAAGGACTGTTTTTTTTATATACCTATTTAAAACTTTTAAAAAGTATAGGCAAATTCGAAGTGGAGATTTTATTTATTTTTTGAATTAAAATGATAATACGAGTCAGGCGCCGGACGCCGAACTTTAACAAATGACAACACCACTGACTATTTTAAACTACACCAATTCAAAACTGCCTAGCACTGCGCTGCGCTCCTTACTCAGAGATATGAGATCATCTATTTATGTGCTCAGTAATTACGCTGACAAAATTGCACTTTCCCTGCTTGGTGAACAACAGGTAATGTAGTGGTAACACTCAGTGGTAGGAATCATTTGCACAAAAAGTAATTTAACTGTGATGCGATTGCTATAGTATTTTCGTATAACTTTTAATTCAACTAAAAGCTACTATTATTAAAAATCCAATTCATTACGAAATCTTTCTCAATAACTCACCGTGCGATAAACTTTGAATAAGGTCACCTCGACATAGGGCTATAAATCTATATTTAACGAACTTTTAACATTAACATAAAACCTTTCACTATTTAATATATATATAATACACTTCACTATTCAATATAATAGTTGAACCTAACGATATACAAAAAACGATCGGGTTCATTTTACTACTCAAAAACCCGCTATGAGTTGTAATGCGTCTAATTTATTTTATAATACAAGTAAAATAGAAACTGCGAAACGAACAACGTAAATTGATCTGCATGTGACAATAAGATCTGAATTGTTAAATCCTAGGTTTACCCACTGCTGTTAGAGACTTGAAAGTTCTAACAACAAAATGTAGGACATTTGTATTATATTTTTTAAAAAATAATACACATTAAAATTAAAATTCTCTAGTATTAAAGTAAAATTCACATTTATATAAAAATTTGAGAATAGTTCTCATCAAAAAGTTATACGACGGAAATATCAATTAGAATGCAAATCCTTTTTCAAGATCCACGTGCCGTGATCAAGTCGTGGGCAAAAGATAGTTTTAATTTTGAGCGAAGATAGAAAATTATCTAGACTTTAATTGTATAAAGTCTTTATTATTTTATGACAGATTTACTTTACATAAAATTTTTATCTTCACTGTTAACATATTTTAATACTAGCTCATAAATTAATTAATAACATTATAAAAAGTAAAACTATTTTTAGGCATCTCCTTGTTTACTCTTTATGTTCATAATGACCAGTATATCGACGGTAGAAAAAGTAAATGCATCTTGAAAATCTCCAAAATCAATCAAGTAGTAATTTTAGGATATTCCAGTTGACTGTGTCAAGTAAGGTTTAAAAGGAAAGATAGTAGGTATATATAAAATGGCAAAAATACGTTCCAAATTTCAACTTTCTATCTTTATAAATTTATGAGTTATGAATTTTTTAAATCGTGGTTTGGTTGTGGTGTAAAGTTGGATTTTTCTAGATACTAAAGAATCGCTTTGTACCGTCACTATTAAAGAAACATTCTAAGTGAAAATCTCTTTATATTATATTACATATTTTGTTAGAAGTCTAATAAAAGGAGGAGCTCCAATTTATTCTACTTCATAGGTACGAGAACTTTCTTTATGACAATTATATGCATTTCTTGAAAGACAATGTTCTTCCTTGAAGTAATCTCGTAGCAATAATCTTGCTGTCGCCATGAGAGCCTTTGAGAACTTAACCAAATCCCATCTTAACTAGCACTTAACAAACACTTGTGCTAAATTGAAAGCTTGTGGACTTTATAGTTCTAAAGACATAAGTTGAAGTCTGGAATCTGATTTTAACTTTCATGTGAGGGTAATACCACTATGGTTATGGTACCACGGTTATGGGTAATATCACTATGAATTTCCTTTTTACTAATATCGACTTAGGAGTTTTTTAAGAGATAAACACGCCTGTCCAACAAAGCAACAAAATGCCACAAAAAAGCTGGTTGGCCCTACTATCACTCGATACCCAGAGATTTCGTAGATGTTATGTCACTATGTCCAGTAATTTAAATTACACTGGCAACATTGCCCTTCAAGTCGGAACACAGTAATGCCTACCACATCACTGCTTAGCCGTAGAATAACTCGCAATACAGTGGGTCCACCCCAGGCGGACTATGCGAAAGAACCTAACTATTTAGTCAGGTCGAAAAAAGAACTTATATCCTAAGTTAAGTATAAGTTCGTGATTCCTAAAAGAAACCTATCTTTATATCTTAAATTTAGTAGAACGTACATGTATTTGGAGCAACGATGAGCGATTTTCTCCTATTCCTTAGGTAATAGGACTCTTTCGCAGCAACCACACCATTATTACCATTTATTATACTGTCGAGCAATCATGTGGTAATATTACCTTGTCCCGGTTGAAGGGCCAATATCACCTAAGTGTATAATAACTAGGTATGAAGATTTTCCATCTGTATCTCTGGGTAACAAGCGCAACGCAGAACCAAGCAGTTTATGACGCTTAAAGCGCTCTTCCGTTACGGCAAGCGTGTCACTTACTCTCAGGATTTGATTGTTATGTCACGTCATTCAAAAAAAGAGAAAAATAAAAATTCTATTCTCATCTCTATGGCATTGTGATGTTGATTGGTTGTAATATCAATGACTAGGGAGCTAGCAGTGGTGCTCCACTGCTAGCATCCTAGCCTGCTATCAGAATGTCTTTGCTTTTACGATAGATTGTTTTTTGAACATCTAGGATCCCCATTACAATCAACTCAACTCAACAAACGAATTTACGCTATATTAATAACCAACGGTTCTTTTCTGCAATGTATGCGAAACAAAATGGAGACCAGAGAAATACCCACATATACAAAGGGATGCACCCTTTGTATGTGTGGGTATTTTTATACTCAGAACCGAAACAAACAATTTGAAAGTAACAAGTAGACAGATGTTCTTAAAAACCATTGCAAAAGTTTGCAATTGCTAATTGTTAGAATAGAATAGAACAGTGTGTGCGGCTGTAAACCAAAAAATGAAGATCGCTACTAATTATTCAATCGGCAAATCTCTGCAACATGTATGAGAACTAAAAAAAAGTTCAGCTAATCCTTATTCGCTTCGAATTCGCTTAGAGATTTCTCACAGCTTCAGTCACAGTTGTACGGCAATTTGCACAATTTACGACAAACGGCTGCCGTACGACGTAGGTTTCACAAAGCACGCTTTTGTCTTCCTGGATGCCTTTATCTCATTTATGCCGGGGTCGTGTACTCGTATTACCTTAGCCCGTTATTTAAGTTGCGCATTAATTATTAATATATATGTAAAGAAAACTTTTCTATAAGTTCCCGTTTCCTCTCATTCCAAAACGGAGAGGTTAGAATATTAACTTTTATATTATTTTGTTCACCTTGTCATTAATCTTTTATGAAACTAGCGAGTCGTACTCTTGATGATAAAATACATGCTTGCTCCTAACGGCTCAAAACATTACAACGCTCTGTGCTGCGCTCGTCATCACGTTACTGGAAACATTTCTCTTTGACATGAACAACAATGTAACACATCTCTGCTTGGCGGCAGAAATTTTCAATTCTAACACGAACGTAACACACAACATATTTCAAGCTGGCTTTTATCGAAACAACCCCAGTTTATTACGTAGTGTATTCGTAGAGATAATACTGAATGGCTTTACTGCATTTAAGGCGATATACGCCCGATACTAAACTTGCATGTAAAGCATTCGGGACAAGATAAACGATCCTAAATTCGGAACATACACCGGAACACAATCGTTTATTGTATATCTATCTGTAATATAAAAATATCGTTTGTTTTATTATTTTAATTTATTTTAATTCAATTTGGAACGATCGGAAAAAAATTGTTTCAAAATAGCTGATTAAAAATAAACATTAAATACCTTGACTAATAAAGTATAAAACATTAAATATAAATTATACTACAAACCCTCCAGTTTTATTAAAGTGCAGATGTCTTAAGAATTATCGACTTGATTGTAGAACAATTAATTTGATATTTAAAACACAGTTTATTGAATAGGTTCCACTTCTATACTGTTTTATTTATATATAGTTCTTGGTAAATATATACTAATACCGGGATTCTAAACTTAAAGATAGCAAAAAAGAGCTGAACTTTATTAATAAGGACAGAACATTAAAATCATTAATATACTTAACACAGTTTTCGAACAATATTACATGGATGAATTGTCTAAGACACCGCTCTTCTAGTAAACGAATGTGGAGAATATTATTAATGATATCATCCAAATTGCACCTATACTATATGATGCAATGCCTCCTCAGATATTTTTGTTCACTTTAAAACGGGTCTTTTTACTATTTTTAACTTTTTCAATCGCACGTACTTATGCTACATTCCATTTTTTACACAAGTGCCGAAGAGGGATGGTCATGTGATCAGGATTTATTTAAGTTTCTTTATTTTATCAAAAATATCTGACCTACTGTAATTAATTAATTAATCTAATTTTATAATAAAAGCACCCTTACGTCAGGTTTTTTATACTATATTATATGTTCTAATTTTATTTAACGATGCCCCACGGCAATTTTAATGTCTTTTATGCTCACTTTTATGAAATCACCTCCTCAATCAAAACCTAAAACAAGCTGTCACACTGAGTACACGACTCAATCGTATCAAGGCAATTTTCAAAATACGAATAATGTAAGATAAAAGAAAATCGCTGTGAGGAAAAAATTGTATTTGCTCCAGTTCCCATGAGCATTTGCATTTCGCAAATTACGATAAACGGTGAACGTATTGAAGCGACGACGTACAATGCATTCCTATAATTACGAGAGAAAGCTTTGAAAAAAGCAGCTAAAGCCAGAAGCCCACTAGTGACGTATTTAATAACGTTTTCTATTATTACTCAAGATATTTTTATCGTACACTAGCTTTTTATCGCACACTAATAATTGGACATTAAAATTCACTTAATATTTGTATGACTGATAAGTGTTAATTTCTTACGATCGCACAATCTGTATCTGCTATCAGGATCATGAGGATTCACTTCACGCTATGAGATTTAGCAATAATATCAAAAATTTTAAATTGATTATGAACTCATAAACTTTATCAAATTACATATTTAAAGAATGTCCAAGATTTAATACAAATGTACTTGAACAATCAAATACATTTGTAATCGACACATATACGACATACGAAATCGAAGGTCTCCTAAATTGTTGTTACTTTGAATAAAGGGATATCAAGGAGATTCCGTGCCACGTTCCCAATTACGGTCATCAATCTTAGCAAGCATGGATACCGCTAATAAATATTTCATTCCCGTCAAAACTTCCAATCCTCGATACGTAAATAATAAATCCTGTGTTGACTGAAGTCCTATATCGAGACATTCATATCATGACCAAGTTCAAAAGTTTTTTAACGTTGATAACATTATTCATTCGCCAATGGAAGAACTCATTTGCAACTCCGCCTGGGGTACCACTCCAATGCCAGTAATTCTACCGCTAAACTATAATGTTCAAGCGTTAGATTGCTCCGAGGAATTGGAAAAGGGCAATATTAAGAGCGTAAACACTGGGCACAGAGGTAGACCATCTTATACATCATGGTCACGAGACGCTGGACATGGTATTAGGTAGATGAATGCCTTGACTCGGTAGAAATATATTCACACTTATTTTGAACACTCAGGTTGCAGTCGGACGGAAGACGTCGGCATACTATTCCACTCCTTTGGTGTATTTATACGAACGAGAAGGCTTCTTTGTAAGGCAAGAAAACCATCAAAAAGGTGGTAATGTTCATAGTAGCTGAGCGTCAACTCATACGGAATGGAAGTGGGAGAGATAAATAACAATAATGTCACTCCTGCGCGCACTCAGCGAAATGTGACGTATAAAAACTGGAAACTGGATTTGACAGATTAATCAACTATTATCAATATAATACCAATATTAATTAAAAATCTAAATGTACATTTTTTGTTATAATTTATACATAATCTGAGAATTCGACATGGACTAAAAATAATTATAATATTAAACTAAATCTTTACCTGTTGGTTTGTTCATGTTTCATAAACAATAGATCAACTGATATCTATTTTAAACTAATAACAACAAGAGAATGTTATTTCAAAAGCGCGAGCAACCCGACACAATATGGCGAAACGTTTATGATCCTCGAAAACAATGCCGTCCACAGAGATTAGGCAATGACAGTGGGATCAGACAATATAACTACTGTTGAAATGTTAAATTTAAAGCTTTCGGAAATTTTAACCATATTTACTGTTTGGTCATGTAAAATAATATTTAAATTAGAAAGATTTAAAATATCACTACTAACTTAACAGGCAAGTAGAATTAGTAACAAACTAATACATTAAACATTAAGATATTGTAGACATTAAAAGCTTGTTTCAAATATCTTGATATTTGTTTACATTTACATTTGTATTACAAGACATCGTTTTAATATATTCAAGGCATTGTATTTCAGATAAATCTTCACCATTTGGTGTTATCTTTTAAGCATTAATAAAAAGATTTATATCGAATAAACAGTTTACATCCCACGAATAACTACTTGGTCTAATAAAATCAAGTATATAAAAGAAAGATAAATATATTTAATCTTAAACAATTACTTAAAGAAATATCGACATTATCACCTTTTTATTTCAACTTTTTACTACTGATAACGAGCGCCTGAAAGATAAGTAATTTATTTTAAAATATTATTTTATAGGAAAGAAAGGTTTTTTTGTGGTGGTGAAAGTGACCTGCTGGTGAGAAACACGCCTGCCCAAAGCATAATGCTCACAGAACCTGTTTGGCCCTGCCTCTCACCTTATCTCATCTTATCTCTTATTAATTCGACATAATCCTTTAAACCGCAACACAGTAGTGCTTACAGATTGCTACTTGGCAGTAAAACTGGTAATACAGTGACACAAGCCCAGGCGAGCTTTGCGAAGACCACTTATGATTGTTACAGTAAAACAATCTAAAATATGATTAATTAAAAAGAAACCTTCAAAATGCATTTCCTATTTCATTTAAATTAGTTCCCTGGTGTATCATCTACGTTCAAAATCCAATAATAACGAAATTTCTTTGAGACCAATCTTGTAATATACAATTTTTTTGTATTACTTGTAATAACTAATTTCCATTCAAAAGTTGTTTAAAAAAAAAAAAGGTTCTAATAATAATATATAAAAGTTGCCGAAGAAATTATAATAAGAAGGTGAACTTTAAAATAAACATGGAAGATGTAATTCTTAGCATTTTAATAAAAAAAAAATTCAATCTGAATGATGTTTATAAAAGATAACATAAATACGAGCAGAAGAAATTTAAAACATAGGGCTTCACTTTCAAATTACCGTGGTATGTATTATTAATACGGAATTTATAATTATTTCATAATTAACTTATTTCTTTAGATAATACACTATGCCAACATTGGCAAGTGTTTCACATATAGGTTTTCTATATATATTACGATTTTTTAATCTCAAAAGAAATTTTTCGCCGCCCCAATAATATTGAAATTATATACTAATATTATATTCAGATCTCTCTGTGCCCCTATTAAGATTAATATTTCTTTCAATGTTCGACATTAAATTAAAATCCACGCAGAAGCGTAAATGAAGAAATCTGCCAAAACATTATAAAGTATACGTAACACTAGGGATTTTTTACATTTAGCATTCAGCGTCCCAGAAAAATACAATATTACATAACGTTATAAAACATAACTGTTTTACGGGCGGTACTATCTTTCCTTTAACCATGAACAATAGAGGCAATTAAAATTCAAAATGAAACGAGTTGAAATTAGTCAATTATCATTTTACTATATAAGTCACGCCAATATTATTTTACATCGTGTTTTGACGTTTGAAAAGTATGCCTTTGAAACATCAAAAAACGGTAATTAAAAACATACTCATGCTTTGTGTAGATTGGCAGATGGCACGTCGCACATTGTTTTTAAAGGATTCGCATTTGAAATTTTCAAAGCTTGTCAGTGGCAGTTTATAAATTGTATAACTATCAAAATCCTTGAGTGGGAATCAAATCGAGGTTCAGAAGCCAAAGCTAACAAGCTTTGCAACTGCGCTAAACGGGTCATCAAACTCGTCAGGCAATTGCGTGATGAGTTCGTAATTCTCTAACTCCACAAAGAAACAATAGCACAATATTATGCTCCCTTTTCTATAAGGAGACAAAGTGACTGAAAGAAGAAGTTCTGTGTCTAATGGTAAGCGAAACGATTGTTCACAACAACACAGTGCCTCACAGTCTGCTTGGTCTTATCGCCCAGAGCTTTAAGATTTAAATTTAGTAAGATTATATCTATATATCCAGTGATAACACATTGCCCTTCAAGCCGGTTTACAGCAGGGCTTACACGTTGCAGCTTTACGGCAGAATAAATGGCAATGCAGTTGTTACCCCAGACGGACTCAGCAAGTCTTACCGCATAAAAATTATATAAATCTAACATGTCAACTTTTCATATTACCTTGAATGTCGGTGTAAGTACTACTGTTTGAAAACGCTGTCCACATTAAAAGCTTCGATGCGCTTTATTAATAAAACAAATACTTTCGGCTGTGATTCCATTTGTACCACTTTTCAACTGAAATCCGAATCAATTTTAAAATCGCTTTTAATTCTTATTGACTTATTGGCTTATTTAATATATTGGAATATCCATTAAGAATTTATTATTTATTAATAAAGTAATTTTTTATTTCTATATCGCGAACATCATTGTAATAAAAAATAAGTAAAATGAACAATATATACAAAATGTATTAGGTGATCATCATGACTACCCGTGATTGTTATTAACTTTTATGGTATCTTGGTGGATTAATGTAATTTCCAGGCAATAGAACCTGTGCAAACGATTAATTTCATGTCTATCTACTGTCTGAGTCAAAATAGGAATAAGTAAAGGCAAAGCCAAAATAAATCGTCGATTTAGGTAATATTCAAATAAACGATTCAAAAATAATTGAATATCGGGTTTCATATTCTTAATTTCAAACCAGAATGGAACTAATCCCGCGTAATGGCTATTAAGAAAGTATGATTTTTATTTTTGCCTTATGTCGTGATTAGTTTATTTTACTTAAAATTGGCATTCAAAGTATTTAATAATGCATCTTTATATAAGACTACAAAACTGAATTTTTTTATCTAAATAATTTTATAACTAAATCTGGAGTTAGTAAAAAAAGTTATGACTACATGAAAATTTTCACATTTTATGTTAGCAAATTTTATTTTATTAATTCCCATTGTTTAAATAATGTACCAAACTTACCTTGTTAGTTGTTTGAAATATATTTATACCAAAACTAACATCTATGTCGGTAGGCTTTAATCATATATTACCTGCAACAAAAAGAAAACACAAAATTAAATAAGTCGTACAACATTTCACATTTTGAGATAATAGAAGGATCCAAAGAAGTCAAACCATGTTATCCTAAAACCACACACTTCAGAGAATACACGACTAGGTTATTTTTAACGTATAATCCTAATTTATGGGTGTAATTGGCCACAGTAACGGACGTTGGCCTACGTGCTTCAATTAACTGGAGCGCGTGCCACGCTCATAAATTGAAATATACATATGACATTATGACGCAGCGCGATCAGATATGGCCAGAGTTGACTCTAACTGAATTTTAAACTGTCACTGATAAGCACATTAACTCATAATAATGGGGCCAAGTTTGCCGCTCCCAGCGACTCTTTGCCCTGCACGCGACCGCATCCCAGCGGCGGCTTAAACAATATTTATACTTCATTTGAAAACACAGTAAACGAGAAATATGATACAGGGGGCTCTTTATGGGCTGCTAGAACCGTGCTTTTTTTCGCCGAAAATAACAAAACATTTCGCGTTGTATTTAATTTATATCACGAAACAAAATAATTAAATATTCGTGCAAAACCATCCTTGTAATCCGTTGGGTGGAAATAATTACTCGTGGTTGTTTACACCAAATTAATTATCCTGACCGAGACGTAACAAGCAAAATCTAGCTGAAAATTTATTTGATTTAGAGACTGACTCATATGAAAAAATTTAACATATATATATGTGTGTATAATATAATAAAT
>DWHQ01001687.1:0-10426 GCA_018247955.1 Eurytides marcellus marcellus | reverse complement strand
TTGCGTACTTATCAATGGTTTTTTTAAAAAAAATATTCAAATAATTTTAGGTACAGTAAAAGCTCTTTATTTGCGGGGTATAGGTTCCGTAAATATGCCGCGAATATAAACACCGTGAATATGGAATGGTAATTTATATAGGATTATAGGAGATACATTCCTAGATAACAAAATAAAAAAAATAAATTAATTAAAAATTCAATTTTATTGAAGTTTTAATGTACAGGTTTTGCCAATGCTTTGGAAAATTTAGTATTTTATCTTGCTTGGCAGTTTTTAAAAGCTCCTTCAGTTCAGACTACTATTCAGCTGTGGCATTAGGAATTTGCCGTTAAAAAATAAGACTTCGTTTGTTGGATAAATTTTTATAAAGAAATCACATAACTCATTTGAATTTCTTAAACCTTGACTAAGATTTTTCAAATTAACTATCACGTCTCCAGTGCTTTTTGAAGCTTCTTCTTAATTTTGTAGTTTGTGCATTAAACATTGAGTAATAAGGTAGTCTAATTTAAACATTGTTTGTTTACACTCTCAAAACACCGACGGCGGCGAAGACGGCTTCAATCAAACAACGATAGCATTTGACAGCTTACATACATACATGTTTAAGCGTAGTTGTAATAAGGTCTATTTTTTTAATCCAAAGGATACTGAATGCTTTTTATTAATATGTATGTACCGACTTACCAATTCGATCCGCGAATAAAGAAATCTTTACCCGCCAATATAGAAATTTCTGCATTTTTTTTATCCGCGAATAGTGAAAACGTGAATAAAGTGCGAATAGTGTGCTTTTACTGTACATATGCTATGCCATGTATCTGCATATTCTAATGGCATAGTTAATATCGTTACGACACAAATGTATTATTTTAATGTAAGATGTATGTATTATGGACGTTTCAATGACTACATAATATTTCATTTTATAATATATATGTAAGATGGGTGTTGTTATTAGGTGTATCAAGTAAATTTTTATTGTATAAGTGCATCAGTACATGATATTATATTTTCATTCAAGTATTTTATTTAAAAGACTTTTATTCTTGCACAATGTATTTGTATCTAATATAATTCACTAAAGTTATCTATTTTCTTTTATATGTGTCAATGATGTGCTATATCATTAAATTTGTTGTTTCCGAAATCTACTTAGTTTCCTTAGTATTATATCTTGTGTACTGTGACAACCTTAATTTAAAAGTAAGTTTTTATGTTATGCAATCAATATGAAGAATTTAGTTATATATTATATGAATTTAGATAAGTATTAGAAAAATTACTTAAAAGATTCAGTCCAGTCAAGTTTTCAAAATTTTGAGAGTTGAACTTTTTGAAGGTTTTTAAAGCATCTTGTGTTGCAGATGATTTGATCATTACACCTTACAAGATTCTAATTTTTACGGCTTTCACTTTAAAGTTCGTTTAAGGTTTTTTTGAACTTTAAAGTGAACTTTTGTTTTTCAACCTGCTACTTGTAAAATTGTTACAAGGAAATCTAAACCTTACGTCGCTAAATTTAATATTCTAATTTAAAACGGTTATTCAGGTCGAAGTTCGCTTCTGCGTGACCGGTGTTGAATATTTTTGTTTCTCTAACACTCAGTTCAAATCATTCCTACTTGCTCGCTTGCACTTATGGACTATTAATAAAATACGACTGATCTGCCATTTTGCAGTGTTACTTGTAGCATTAGCAATGTGACTGGAAGTAGCAGTCATGATTTTTCACATTCTATTCATGAAATATTACATGCCATACCACGATCTCATAGAAAATCGGCGTAAAGTGGAAGTGTTGGTGCTTCCGGGTTTCGTCCCGTGAGTGAGGTGGCCGTTGGCCTACTCTCCTTTCTTCTCCCTATTACCTCCACTTTATTAACGACTGAGTTAACAAACAACGAAAATGAGCCCTCACCATAAGGTCAAAAAATAATCCATTGTTAAGTAGAAATTGAAGCCTTTGAAACGAACTCATTAGTTGTAAGTTTATTTTTGAGCATCGTCTCTTTTAGTAGGCCTTTTAAGTTGAAATGCTTTCAGCGTATATTTCTTTCTTTACCAGCAAATACTTAGACGAATGTAGTATTACTACTTATTTTTTCTGATCGTACAGACGTATTTATGTGATACAATGTCTGTATCACATAAATACGTCTGTCTGATGTTTGTTCTCGCAAATACATCAGATTGTGTTGAGTTAGACTGATCTTTATTCAAGTATAGAAAAAGGGCAAAAGGAGACGTCGTCATATTTATTTTCCGTGCCAATTCTCAAATACAATGGTTTTTCAAATACACCTTCTGGAGATTCCACGGAAACATGTTGACGGGATGAATTGTGGTTTTCGGTTCTTCGAATTCTTAATTCTTCAGCCCATGCTTTCTTTATATAATTACGATAGATCTCTCACGAGATAATATTAAATAAATATATTAAATGATTATTGGTATTTTAATAGTGTAGTGGTATTTCAATGATTATGGGTTGGGGCAACCGGGGGCCCAGTGGCCGCGTGCACCGCACTTGTAGCAGCGCCCGTAGCCTCCGTAGTACGAGCCTGGGATGCCGGGTACGATTCCTCCTGGAAGAAATCGACAATCGTACAGAATAAAAAACGACTAATGAAAGGATTTTTAACAGCTGTAGCCACTAGTACTTTTACATGCAAACAATTTAGGTACATTGCTTATATTGCTAAATTGTATAAGAACAGATTAAGCTATGCCTAAGTGGTGATTATGTGACGAATTTTTGTCACGCATTGATTTTGTGCGATGTACAAATAGCGCAGGAAGTTACCACCGACTCTGTGGATTGGCCCCAGCAACAGGACTTCCCCGCCTGGATGGTCATGCCAAGCAGGTAATAATAGACTTTTGAAGTCATGTATAAATATTGCTATAAAATTAAAAAAAAAGGAAAATTCAGTTCCTCTATACAGTTCGACTGTTGATTTTAATATTTTTATACGTTACAAGCTCGAGAGGGAAAAGTGTGTAGTTTTATGTACACTAGTTCGATTTTTTTAGCATATGCAGCTATGTAAAGCTTTGACCCGTGGAAATGCTAAGTTTCCATGACTTAGTTTTTTTTAATTACAAACCAGTTTGTGGGCTACTAACCTGCGTTCTCTGATTCTGCTGTAGCATTTGAGAGGTCGCTGTCGAGCGAAGCAGCATCGCTGGCAGAGGTGCTGTCGTATGGCGAACCGTTAGATCTATTATCGGGGGGCGAACCGGCAACCGAGAGGGAATCATCGGAGTCGAAGTCAGGTCCACTATCTGAATCCGACCAGCTAACGCCTCTGTGTCGGCGGAGCGGCCAGTAGTCGCTCGTGATGCTGGAATGTAATTTACGCTTTCTTATGATTTGTAAACGTCTTAATAAATCGAATAAAAACGTCCAACTTGCATGAGAAAAGGAGAATTGAGGTATTTGCAAATGGTATGTATGTATGTTACGAGATATCTCAGTCAATTGTGAATCACTTACAAGGTTATGAATAAAATGTGGAAGTTTTATTGAAGATGGTAGTTAGAACTACAAAGCAAAATAAAACAAAACTGAGGCGATCGAATTGAGTATTACAATATAATTCACTATATTAAAAAAAAAAGTATTAAAGCGACATTATAGATGAAATTACTATTTTTTTTACTTACTAGCCGTCGAATTCCTCCTCCTCCTCCTCGTCGTCCTCGAAGATGAACTCATCATCGCTGCTATTTCCTCTGCATAGAAATTAACAAGGTCTTTAACCGTTGTGTACATTTATTGCTGTTTTTTTTAAAGAATCGGTGACGGGAGAAGTAAGTCGAGAGCCTGATAGAAGGCGATACGTTTGCCCATAACAGCATATTGCTATTAAGTTTTTTTTTTTAACGGTGGTAGAGCCACGTAGATGTTCCCGCTTGGGCCGGCTCGAGCTGGATAAGTACCACGACCCCAGAAAAAAGCGGTGATCGCTTACCATCAGGTGAGTCGCGTGCTCGTTTGTCAGCCTACTCCATCGAAAAAAAGAAATATCTTGTGTTACAAGGGTTTTTTACATACATAAATTTCACACGGACAAACGCCCAGATCCGGAACGATCATCTATATTTCTTTCAAATATTTGTCTCGAGTGAGAATCGAATCCACGAGCTTCGACGCCGAAGCCAGCTTAGCAGCTGCGGCAATCGGGTCTTCAATGTTTATTTAATTGTACTGTCTGAATTTGTTAAAACACGCGTGGCTATGCACCGCGCTTGTCAGCCATAAATATAAGGGTCTATGCCCAGTAAGATTATAGGAAAATTATTTATATTATAAATATTATAGGGAAATTTAATCCGGAATACAGTAAACCTTATAGTTTTGCAATAAAATTACTGGCAACCCCAGCTTTTAAGGGAACGATTCTCAGGTTTATTGCGAGGACTATTTGCTATTTAAAACTGTTTAGGTTAGCTATATTTTAAGGCGAATCTCCCAATGAAGCCGGTCGATCCTTAAACATCATATGTTCTTGCGCAGGCTCGCTTCTTGATGAACTCTGAACCTTGATACGAATACACATACATAGATGTAATTAATATTCTATAATAATTGTCATTTATAAAATGTACCAAACTTTATCATAATGCTGTACATATGCAAAGTGTAAGTGTTAGTCGCAATTGGTAGTACTACGAAATCTACTACTTGGACAGGTTTGTCCAGTAAGTAAGTTTGTTTAACTTTAACGTAATAGTAAAAGTATTTTAGCTTTAAGTTTTCATTTGGTGAGTGAAGTAGACGGAGGTCAACTTTAAGTGTTGCCACATTTGTAGTGTGGCAAGTTAAGTAAGTAAGCAAGCTAAGTGGTAAGATTCTTTTGTAAAGTCCGACTGGGGTAAAACCATTGTATTGTCTGTTATTCTAACGTCGAGTAATGTGAAAGCACTATTGTGTGGCTTGAAGGACAAATATGCCAAGTCTGAGAATGAGTTTGTGTGGTTCTGTGTTATATATATAGGTAGGCGTATCGTTTACCATCAGGCGCACAACTTGTCACTGATCTAAAAAATAAATATACGAACATAACACGAAATAAACAACCCCAGCGTTGTAAACGTTCATTGGCGGTGCTCAGTGCAGGGTTGGCAAAAGAAAATCTTATTGATTTTTCTTAATTTAACTGCAAGATGCGGATGATTAGTGTTTTCTGATAGGAAACTAAGATAATAAACTTAACCTTTCGATTGTGAAATGTCGTATATCTACTTTGCCGTGCCGGTACTTATTTCAAGTATAAAAATAATTAAAAATATTTTCATAAATATTGTAATAAAAATTAAAAAAACCTATCAGGTTTACAGATAAGCAGTTAGCTGAGCTTACCCGGAGTCACGAATGTGGGATTGAGAAGGTAGAGCGGCCTCGAGTTCTGTGAACAATACAGCCTCATATTACTGCAATTCTTTTCGACACGTTTCATTATGAAACTATGTGTCAAACGATTTTTTTTAACTAATTTAAACTTCAAAATGTTTATTTTCAAACGGAATGTAAAACTTATATATTAATGTTAGAAAAATAGTTGCACATTAAAATATTATACACCTAAATAAATATTGTGCTTTTTTGTTGTGGCTCACATAAATAAATGTTGTGTAGTATGAAGCTGCATTGTTCACTGCAATTGAGGTTAATCTTACATAGAAATGTCAATACCTTCTCTTGATTTCAGCAAATTATTTCTCTTTTGTTTCATCGCTTCACTTAAATTTTCAACTATTTTTTCAATGAATGAATCCAAGACTAAACTCTTGCATTCAGATGATATGGGCGCCCTGAAAAGGGTTTAAATGTTATATTTGAAATGATATACATTTTATATAGATTTTGAAATGATATACAGTTTTGTGAAATTTATTATCACCAAAACTTTTTGGGTTTCTGTGAGTGCAAAAAAGTAATAAAAATGTACTATTCCTGTAAGATAAAAGTAATTTTTTTAAATTGATTTTATTTACACACGCTTTTAACTAAGGTTTCATTAATCATATGCCAGTAAGATGTTTCATAAGGTCATAAAAAATCAAAATTATTTGCTCTTACCGACAAATAGGGCATTCCTTTTTTTTATTTTTCCATTTTGTTATGCAGTACTTGCAAAAAGTATGGGAACAGCTCAGGGTTGTTGCGGATACAAACAATTCTGAACAAATACTACATTGTAATTCTGACTCCATTATGTCTGTGAACTCTGCTATGATGTTCTCTTTTTTAGAGGATTCCCCAGTTTCAGCTTTTAAAATTTCTTTTTCGTTTTCTACAGTTTTGAGTTGGTTTTTAACCTGCCAAGAGATTTTATTAAGATGGTTTATTTATTTATTTATTCTTTTTGTACACACATATTAAAAAAGAAACAAAAAAGACATTTCTAAATAAATGTTAAATGATAGTTATAGCATACCCCGGTAAAAATAAAGGAAATGCAGGTTTTAAAAAAAATATTTTATATCTAGGGAACCTATGGCTCTCTTTTAAGATGATATTTCAGTTTATCAATAGCTTCTTCGAGTACAAGAAAATCCTTTTTGATATTTAAATTAAAATGTATATTGAGTTTAAAAGGGTTTATTCCAGAAGAAAAATAAAAATAGGGGCTGTATTTGTGTTGGTAAATAGTATTGGGAATACGAAAAATAGATAATAAACTTTAAGAAAAATATTGAGAACTAAATTTGTTATGTTGAGTATGATGAAAAGTTTAGAAGGCTTCAACCAGCTAATTATGTTCAGAAAAGCAATCTAGAAAGCAGTAAATAGCATAGTAAGGTATTGATTTTTCTCAAGTTTTTTTAAGTACAAATTTACTTTGTCGTAAAATTCCTCTGACTTAAGTAAAAACCGCTGGACTGCGGTTTTTACTTGGCGATGCGATTTTTTGCTACAGTGCACCAAAGTTCCATGGTTTGATATTCTACAAAATCTTTGCATTCCTTACTATTGGACAATTGTTACTGATCAAAGCATATATTTTTGGGTATCGAAATTGCTGCTCTCTGTTAATATATCTCAACACAACCGACAATTCACATTTTGTCAAACACATTAATACAAACTAACCCTTTCTAGTTGTTCTAATAGTGAATTTATAACTTCAGTTGTTTGTTCCGAATGCTTTTGTATCCTTTCTGCTGCTAATGCAGCAAGTTCAGTTTCCCTGTCCTGTACTCTTGTCTGAAAATTAATATATATTAGTATTTACGCACATTAAACATTGTTCATAGGACCACATAAGATATTTAAGTTTTAAAAAAAAAAAAATCCTCACCTCTAATTCTATAATAGATTTGTTAGCATTATTTTGTGCTTCTGTTAACTTCTTTTGCAGTTCTTCTCTTTCATTAATCTGAAATAAAAACCACAATCTTAATAGAGCATTGACCTTGTAAGTAATTAATAATTTTTAATTTAATTATTTCATATTCAAGGTTTAATTATCAATAGCTTGAATTAAAATGACTTACTACTTAATGTCATTCGTTATTTTTAACTACATGTTATATGTATACCAGGGTAGAGAAAAGGTAATACAACCCATCATGTGTAAATATAAATAATAAAAGTGGCAACTGAGAAACAGCCGAAAAAAGCGTTAAAATCTATGGACAAGCTTCTGGAGAAACCCAGATCGAAGAGTAAGACATTGAAAAAGAAAAACTTTCAGTTTCTCGATACATCTTTACAAGTTACTATGGAGCGTGACAAAGGATAACTTGGTCATATTGAGGAAGTCGATGCTCATAAGGAACAATTTGAAAAACGATATTTTAGAGAAGATAGCTGAGGAAGCAGCCAGACTAGTGTCACATTCAAAGAAGATGGCCGTAGCAGCAGAGAGATAGAATTAGGGACTAAGTTACTAAAATATGAAATTATTACCATATTCATACAGTATGCTGACATGATATGACGTGAAAAAAACATATCTTGTGATACATTTCATATGAAGAGTTATAAAAAATAGCATAAATGATTTTAGGGTGAACATACAGTCAAACTACCCTTAATATATGAATAAGATAATTATATATTTAATGCAATATTTTTATAGGATGATAAAGGAAGAATGATATAGATAATATATATAAGTGAGTGGAAGGATGGCTGAGAAAGTTTGTTTATACATATGTTTGATCTCTTCGTTATATCTCAAAACAAAAAACTCATAGGCATATTCATATTTCTAATGTTGGATTATAGAAATCAGTATGTTAAAATTGTTGCAGATCTAGGCTTAGTCTTAAAATATATAGAGAGTTAATAATGTCCTCCTGATCAATTTCGGCCACGGTGGCCAATCTACGAGAGATCAGCCAAGCTACTGCGCGGGATAAATTATAGTGCACAAGTGCGCACACCCTGGTGAACTTACTCTCATGGCCGATGGGAGGGATAGCTGGTATAACCGGTAAAAGTAAAGAGGTGACTATAAATCAAAGGCTCTCTCACAATGAGCAAGGCTTTCGTCGCTTCTGTTGCCAAAATTGTTCAATATCTATGGAAAATTGACTGATGAGCTCTCTCTCTGCGACTCGGATGGATAATGACATGTAGGAGAAAAAATTGTGTTTCTAAATGGTTACATACCAACTTCCAAAGACACCAAAGACTTAGAAAAAAGAAGTCGTACATTTTTTGCGCTAGAGCTGTGGTACTCAACCTTTTTTTCATAGAGGCCACAAACACATGTTAGTCGTGGTGCCGCGGATTTCTTTGGCTTTCGCGATTGTTATTTTGTTGAATTCATCGCGTATAATTTAACATTTTTTGTTATGTCTTCACGTTTTAAAAACGTTGTTTGATTCAAATTATTAACAAAAAACCAATGGGCCAATCAGAAAAACCCGGAGGGCCGCAGGTTGAGTATAGCTATGCTGGAATACCGACCGCTTAGGTATTACTTTCGTTCCAATCGTGAACGCAAGCTACTTGTTCCGTAAGTAATTCCAGTCAGTGCAATAGCTTTAGAGAAGTAAGAAAAAGTATTTTTGCTTCAAGGTTTTGTTTCGTGAATGAAGTAGCCGCACGTCAACTTTTAGTGTCGCCACACTTGTAATGTTGTAGATTGCCTAAAGCTAAGTAGTAGATTCTATAACAGACTATGACTGGGGTGGAAGCACTGCATTGTTCAATTTCTATAGAAAATAGACTGAGGAGCTCTAAGACTAGGACCTCCATTGAAGTCTGTAGAAGCAGTAAGCCAGCTTGGTTTCAAGATTTATCAAGTAAAACCAAAAACAGTGGCGAAATACGGAGCGCCTGTTCAATTCCTTGTCATACTTGATAGTAATGAAAATGTCCATAGAGAAAGAGGTAAAAATCTATACTTTTAAGATGTGGAGTTGGTGCAGACTCCTTAGTATTCTATAGACTGCATTCGCTAAAAATACATTAATACTGAATAAGCTTAACAAATCTAAAAAGCTGTGTCCTTAGGAAACCCTTAGATTGTCATCTGGAAACCTATTGTTTTCAAATCAAAATGTAGGAAGCTAGGTATCCATTTGGAAATGCACACATGAAAAAGCGGCTGCTAGATGGGCAGATATTGTAAAAAGAGCTTTAAGTGCATATATCAAGTATAAAATAGGGACAATGATGGCTTTATATTTAAATATTTACTGGGGATTGGTAATAGAATTTTGTTCCTTGAAATGAATCGGACATCACAACTATCTCTTTTTTTAAGACATGTAGAGAATTTTGTAAGACATTAAGATAATTAGTATAGTACTAACATTGAATTTCATTGTCTTAAAAGATATGGTGCTTAAAGCATTGACTTCAAAGATTAGATTAGGAAACTTACAAGTTTTTCGATTTTAACTTTTTCTTCACTATTTACTTTTCTCATTTCCTCCATTTGATTGCTTAACACTTGCTCAATTTCAGTTTTCTGTTGTTTTGTTTGCTCCATTTTTGCTTCAAGATTTTTTTTCAGTTCATTTAACTCTTGCAGCAGTTCCAGTTCCCGTGTTTTCTTTTGTTCTTTCAACTCGCTTAACTCCTATAAAATCACACAGTAAGGATTTTAATAGTAACCACATAATATCAATCATTTTAGACAAGAGAAAATTCTTTTTAGGAACCTGGAGGAGTTTGTGGATCAAAACCTTATAAAAGATTGCTGTGTATTTTTAAAAGACCAACTTATGAATGTATGATATAATAATATCTCTACCTATACACTTAAACTTGTTCTTCGACTGTACAACAACAATGCAGTCACGGTTTGCCAGTGGGGTTAGTTTTCTAGGAGTGAAACTCACTGTCAGCAATTAATCACTATTGGTAAGTTTCACTTCTTCCTTAAGGAGAAAAGGGAGGCCTTTATCTCGCAATTGGATAAAATGGTCTTAACTAATATATTAATTATTATAT
>DWHQ01001686.1:0-10427 GCA_018247955.1 Eurytides marcellus marcellus | reverse complement strand
TGCAACATTAGAGAACTTGCAAATGCGTTGCCAGTCTTTAAGGAGGGGAATTTTTGAAAGAGGGAGGAAGGGGAGGAAAGGAAGAGTGCAAGGAAGGGGAGGGGAAGAGGATGGGCCACCAGCCACCTCACTCACCGGACGAAACATGGAAGCCAAAACACTTCCACTTCACGCCAATTTTCTGTGAGGTCGTGCTACTTATCTGGTTCGAGCCGGCCAATTCAGCAGCGGGAGCAGCTGCGTGGCTCTACCACCGATAAATTCTTCAATTTATCGGTGGTAGAGCCACGCAATTGATAGTTAAAAGGTCAATTTTTTATATAATAAAACTCATTTTAATGGAACAAACCGTTTCTTTAAGGAATAGAGTTCCGACAACATCATTGTAGAGTTCTAGATAATTTTTTGACAGCCAACTATTACTAGTGGTGTGGTCGAATAATAAATGAATGGCCAAAACGGAGTCAAGTGTACAACAACTTTCTTTATTTGAATTTATATTTTATTAGTTGTACGGAGAAATAAACATATTTAATTTTAAGTAGAGATTTTAAGAAGTTACATCATATGTTCGTTTTCAAAAAACAACCTGTTATTCATTATATCGTTGAATGACTTAACTCATTAATAGTTACGACAAAATAATGATGAATCATTTGTTTATTATATCCTCATTCATTACTCATACCTCTCACAAAATGTTTCTTTTTTTTAATTTCTTTTCCTTATGATTACTATGCCAGCTAATTGCTTATTGACTTAATCTTTCTAACGTTTTTGTGGCCCGTTTCGGTTACGTGGCTCCAACGCAATGCACCCAAACACGTCGCGTGAAATCTTCATTCAATTAAAAAAAATCACGTTCGTAACTATTTACACTCTTGAGTACATTGAAGCGAAACCTAAAACTAATTCATTGCAATCTTGTTAAGCGTGTGGTGTAGCTTTATATATATATTTTATTCTTATTATAAGACAGAAATATCTTGTGTTACAAGAGCTTTTTGCATACACGAATTTCACACGGACGAACGCCCAGATCCAGAACAATCATCTATAGTTCGTAAAAATATTTGCCCCGGTGGGAATCGAACCCACGGCCTGCGACGCCGAAGCCAATCGCTTAGCAACTGCGCCAAACGGGTCATCATATATTTAAGGGTACGAAACGACACGCGTACAATCTAGAGAGCGTTCGTACCTTAGTGTATCTGTACTCCAGGGTACTACCAGGGTCTTCAGAGGCTGGGCGGTAACCGCGTGCATAATCGAAGCTGTGCCTATACCTGATAACCAGATGCCTCATAGAAGATCGGCGTGAAGTGGAAGTGCTTTTGCTTCCGCGTTACGTCCGGTGGCCCATCCCCCTCCAGCCCGTCCATTCCTCCGCCTCCCGTTCCCTCTCTTCGCTCTCCCTCTTTTCTCTTTCCTATTTTTTTCAAAAATTCCTCCCCTTAAAGGCTGACAACGCATTTGCAAGTTCTATATATATAATGTCCATGGGCGGCGGTGATCGCTTACAATCAGGTGAGCCGCTTGCTCGTTTCTCAGCCTACTCCATAAAATAAGGAATACGTCGTTGTCAAATGGCCCCTTCGAATTTAGCGAGATAGTTTGTTTAACAAAGAAATGTCCTTGTGGAATGTTCAGTCATGTATGAGTAGAGATGTTGTTTTGATATCAAATTAATATTTGAGCCGGATTAACTAAAAAGACAATCAGTAGTCTTTGTCGAGCTTAACGCGAAGTGTGATGCGTCCACAGATGCTGGTGTTCGACCCTTCGAAGCGTATCTCGGTGGTGGATGCCCTAGCCCACCCCTATCTAGAGGAGGGCCGATTGCGTTACCACTCGTGCATGTGCAAGTGCTGCTACAGCGCCCCGCCGGCCGCCCGCCACTACTCGCCCGACCTCGAACCGGTCGCCCCGCACGCCTTCCACGACGCCTGGGAGCGCAAGTTGACCACCGTGCACCAGGTCAAAGGTAACACGCACCGCGCACAATATTCCGCCCACCCAATTTTTAATCCATTCTCTTCCACGGTGTTGTACGTCTCAACACTGTGACATAACATGCCTTAAGGCCTATAAAGACATATTTGCATAGGTACATAGACAAACACTAAGTACGCTCACGCACACTTGTGTTTATGAATATTTTTCGTATGTTGTTAAACTTTTTAGAAAAATATTCTTGTATTGCTTAAAATTGCTCACCTACCCTCATGGTAAAGTACCTTACGTAACTAACTATCCGACACCACACGTGGTAAAGTAACGTTGCGATGTGAATGAGATGCATGTGCCTACAAACGCGCGCTCGATCGGTCCGCAGAGGAGATTCACAAGTTCATAGCGGAGCAGCTTCAGACGTCGCGCGTGCCGCTCTGCATCAACCCGCAGTCGGCGGCGTTCAAGAGCTTCGCAAGGTAAGGCGCCGCCACCAACAACCAACCGCAACCAACAACCAACCGACACTAGGTGATTTCTTTGCGATACGTAACCTAACACGCTCTGCTAATAAGTAGCGACCGCCCGCACCCGCGTCCCGCCCACACACGCGCCGACAACACTCACCCCCCCAAAAACCCCCTATAGACCGCTCAAAACCTCACCGCACCTCAGAAATTCTTACAAATAAAATTGCTTGTATATGTCTTAAAGAAACAGTAAGCAAAATAAAATTCCGTCGTAAAATTCCTACCGAATCATGGGAGTTTTGTGTTTGATAATTTTGGTTAGGTTTATTTCTTTTTCATTAAATTAAGAGTAATAATAATTTTACTTAAGTTTACTTATACACTCGACGGTACAATCACGAGGAATTGAAATGCGTTTGAGTTTTGGGCGGTCTACACAAGTGAATGTAACGCGGGAAAAGATGGCGTCAGTAGAACATGAATCAACGCAATCGCATTCCCGCCGTTTTTTCCCGCGCTTTTCACCGAAGCCCTAGATTTTTTCATTCACTATGAAGTTTAATTCTCTCATCTGTCCCCTGGTGTTGTCGGCGCTGGTCCAAACGATAATAAATCAGACGAAGCCAGCAACGGTCATCACAACCACGTGGCACGGTGCGATCTGTGTTAGTGTGCCTGTGCACGCCGGTGCCGCCGCCATTTGCACGACGGAACGGCCGCGCGCAAAAAAAGCAATATGGCGGTCGCGGAAGTTAGCCTATGTCGCAATCCCATATCGCAGCTCCGTCACTCCCTTTCCCCACCGCCTTGTAGTTCTTAATTAGTCGTACATTGTGCCTTACCATTACTCTTAATAGCGCAACAATAACTTTACGCGCCTACGGGTGGATTTTGCGTGAGCCTATCTTGTGTGCATGGATTTTGCCGATCTGTATGACGAATTGACCACGTACCGCGGAGCCCGTTGCGTTCCAGCAAAATCAACCCTATTGAAATATGGCGGTGTCGGATCGCCCCGGCGCCACCGCGACGCGTGGTTGGCGGGCGATAACGTTATGCTTTGTTTTCTTTGTGTTTGCCGCAGTTCTAGAGCGAGCTCGAAAGCAAAAGTATGTTCCCCTTTCAAGACGGCGGCAAAAATACTACTACTGTCGCCCGTGATATTTCTGTGCGCTGCCTAGCGCTAGTGCGCCGAATGAGCCCCTCTCCCCCCAGTAAGCGACCGCACGCATTAGCCTGTGTTGTCCGTTAACTTGCAAGGCTGTTACGCCGTTCGCCAAGGCAGCCCTATTTGCCTATCACCTCAATTCCCCGGAGGTCGCAATAAGACCGAATTAAAACAAATTGAACAATGAATCAAGTTACTACTGATGACTTGACTTGGTCATCAAAAAACCTCGGTCATACTAGATTTTTTTAAAATAACAGTCTTTTATCCTACGTCCAGTTAGAGTTGCCTTCCCGAACGGCATTAGTAATTTCAAAAGGGTTGATCGTTGAACTCGTTCTGTCTCGCTCCGGTTCGGTTGCATTGCATGCTTTTAATTGTCCTGATGATTTTATAATCCACCAATCCATAGGGTCGAAGCAATAAATTATTTGACCGATCCCAAACTAGGAATACGATGTGGACACGCATGCGAATTGAGGAATCGAACATTGCATGATACAGGGTGTTGTAATTTCATCTGTGCACAATTTTGAAAGGCACAGTTTGGATTTCTTTTCACGAAATATATACTGCTTAATTACCGTGCCATTGGTGGTAATTAGCAACGTAAAAGTAAATGGTATACGCACTAGCTAAATGAAATTTATTCACTTTTGCTTTTACATATGTCTTTCTATTCTTACCTTTACATTTGTAAACTGGATGTTACGAATTCGTGTTGTTTCCTTCGTAACACGAATATCAAAAAGAAAATGTTTTCAGTTTGCATTTGTTTGAAGTTTTGATTTTAATTCAATTAAAACTTTCGTTTGATTTATTTGCTGATCGTATAATGGGCCCGTAATGTTATTGTACACCGCGGATATTGGTGTCTTTTAAATTTGAATCATATGACACACGATCATATAGTTCATATTTGAAGGCAACAACGCTGGACACATTCCGTTTGTGGTTTTTCCGTAGTGCATGCGTAGACTCTGCAGCGAGCACAGTGCCGAGTACTTGGTTGTGGTGATTTGAATTTTAACCATTTTTCTCCTAAAATAGTAGTTATTGGTCCGTAGAGTTTTGGTTTGTGATGCAGTTATGTGCCGTAAGAGTTCTCTTTTATTATCGTAGTTTGGAGTTTCCATTGAAGTGAGAAGGAAAAAAAAAGTTAAAACCTATGAAGCTCCGAAAATGTTCTGATTTCAATCGATTGCAATATGCATGGTCTTTACCGTCGCCCGACTTCGGACCTCACTGTGATCTCTGCACTTACAGCGATATCGGCGCGTAAGGACGCGCGCGAGAGTCGAATTTCGTGAGAGATTGGCCCTTAAGTGCGAGTGTTAGAGTTCAAATTGGCACGTCCGGAGTCGGGCGACGTTGGCGTGGGTGTGGGTAGACGGGAATTTAGCGACAAGACTAACCGCCCCGACTTGCGCCGCTCCCCAGCTCGACGGTGGCGCACCCCTCCGAGCTGCCGCCTTCTCCGCACCAGTGGGAATGACGCGTATACAAGCGCGGCTTGGACAAGCGACGCGCCGATTACACCGACACGCGATAACCGACCTTAACACACGCGCCAATAGTCCCAAATTCGCGTGGGTGATGATTGGACTTGTTACCCTCGTCCGCTGTCATTGAGTTTTATCGTACTGTATTAACGTGTTCCTTTTCAAAGTAAAATAATTATTTTGTCCGCTCGTCCAATCATCACTGTCGTCACGGACGGTCATTGATTTGTTTGTTTGATAAAAATGTTTTGTAAGGGCGAGTCTAGATAGGTACATAGTGACTAATATATCGATTGCTTTCATACAATTTTCGTCTATAATTTCTATTTTATCATTCTGCTTACCTAGGCTCGTCCACTCCCATTTGACTAAATAATGCCGCACCATACCTCATCACTGTGACTTCCAATCTTAACGAACACCAATTTACATTAACACGTGATTTATCGATTTTTTTCTCTAAAGTAAAGTTGAAAAAGAAAAAACAAGAGCATAAGAGCGAGGACTAGTTTTAAACGCTGACTTAGGATAATATAACGGAGGCAGCAATTCGCTTCGTGTGACGTCACTACCAAATATATTTTGTCCTATTCCTTTTTTCCGATAGTTATTGTAGTATTGTGTAACGCCAAGTAAACTAGACTTAGGTTGGTTCAATGTGAATATAGAGTTAAGGAATCGTGCAACAATTGCTACGCGCAATAATATGCTTTATACAACGAAACATAGGGACGAATGTCGAGCGCCACCGAAATCGGTCATTTTGTCGGTAGGTACCTACTCGGTAATTGGAACTTGCACTTGACATAACTAGATTTAAGGTAATGGGGGACACGCTTCACTTAGTTCGTTAGGTCGTTTTAAGTTTACAATACGCGATTCCATTTCGATGTACGGTGATTTGGTTGACGGTGTGCCACATTTGTGTTTCGTATGGACGTTGCGAGCAATAAGTGTTGCAATATAGTAATTATTTAATCGTATATTCGTAATCTGTATTGTAGTTTTTTTTTTAATTTTAACCTGAAACATTTTAAGCGTATCTTTTAATTTAAACGTGTTCCGTGTGCATTCGATGTTTAAAAATGCGCGCGGGCGTCGGTATCGTACTTAAAAATAAAAAAAAGAATTAAAAAAAAAACACTTAAATGTTACACAGAGTCATCTCGATCTTTAGATTGCCTGGCGTCCGCGCGCGCCCTTAAATTATATTTTAATGTATAGCTAAGCGCATTACTCCTAAACACCATTGTATGTAACATCGACTGAACATTTTTACGATAGATAGTTCTAGAAGAAGTGTTAACATTGTCTACATCCTGTTCGGGACGAGGAAAATCAATTCGCCACTGCTCGAATCGCGTCGTTTGACACAAGCGTTTGTTTATTTCCAAGAATGAAAAATGGCGCCAAATAATTTGACGTTTAAATTTTTTCGCTCGTCCCGCACAGAGTATAGATTTATAGTGAAGCGAAAATTATATGTTTGTCATATGTAAGTGTAGATTAAAAACTTACTAATCGATCACCACTATCGCCGTAGTATGACGTCGTTTAGCGGAGTTATATGTAAATGTAAAAAAAAATACATGTGTATTTCAGGCATTTATAGTTTGTAATGGTGATTTAAGTATTATCGAGTGTCAGTGTGCGTGGTCCTTTCTGTATGGGGGGCGACTATGTAATATTTCGTACTGTGAGTTAGTTTCGAAGATCGATGTTTCCATTCTATAATAGATACGGGAATATGTCACGCCGCTGTGTCGTAAACTAGCATAGGAGAACATTGTGTGTGTTGGGACGTCGTAGCCTTAAAACTAGTTCAAAACTATATTGAAAGATTAAAACAAAAAAACATAACTAATAATTGTATATAGTTAAAGCCGTAGTCGTATATTTAAGCTCTTAGTGTGGTTTGTAACGTAAGCAGTCGTAGCGATCAGCACGTTTATGTTGGCCTCCTTGTTTGATCCTTTGCGACACTGGTAACACTCGCGACTCTGTTTTCGAAGGCGAGCTGAAAAAATGTTTAACCGCAGCCTTATGTAGACGCTAGTCGTTATTGCGTTTTTATTTAAAGACATCCTGTACACTCGACACGTCAGTCGCGCAACGTTTCAAACAAGGGCGATTCGATGGTACAAAGGAGGCGCGAACGCGTTCGCCTCGTTTAGGAACCTGCCGCTAGATGGCGCGGTACTGATCTAACCGTTTCTCACGTTGTTTTTAAAATACTTAACTCATTTATCATAGTAATATTAAAAGATAATAAATGTACACAAGCCAATACAAATATAAAGAAATAAAAAATAGTTAATTTGTAAGACAGCGCCATCTAGCGTTCGGTTCCTTAAGCGGGTTCGGAGCTCGCGACAGACCCCACCTTGCCTTATCTCAGATAACTGTCACTGTGATCCGTTAGGCGTAATTATTGGACTCAGATTATCACAAATATCCGAACTGGACACCAATTCGCTGTACATATAGATGAATAGTTATTGTTATACATACATACATACATATAGAGAATATTCGTAATAATTTTTTCGAACGTTCGCTTACAAATCGCTTTGTGGCGTAAAGCTGTTGATATACTTATTGTAACGGCCCACGCCGTTTTTGTCTCGGCTTAGGAGTACGTAACATTGATGTCGGTTGACTTCGAGTACTTTTTTTTTTATTGTAAAGTGTCGTCTCGTGAATAAGTCCGTTCGGATACGCGTCCAAGTCTCGCAATAAACTGACTACAAGACACTGATGTCCCTATGATGCGATGACGAACGATGCAACGTTCCCTCTCTTAATATGCCTGTACGTATTGCGTTTCCAGACTTTCAGGGATCTCGTATGTTTTAAGTTCTAAGTACACTATTCATTTTTTTTTAACACACAAGTGATCTTTAGTTCGTAAGTTTATGTTTACATTTGTGTATTTTTCTTAACTATTACTACAATTAACACTATAGATTTAGTTAGTCGCGACCCTTATCGTATGTATGCTCGAATACTGAGAGAGGCGCGCGGGAAAACCATATCCGCTAAATCTCCCTGTAAATATTAGCGAATAATGTGATAAGACTTTTGGTTCATACGCGATAGTGAGCCGACTCTATTTTTAGTTTGTCTCGTGTAATCGCCCCAATTTAGTTTTGTATTGTAACAAACTTTATCTATACATATATATAAAAAGAAACAAAAAAAAAAGCAAAACGTGAGAAAACAACTTTTTTTCCCTTAATGGTAGTATAAAAAAACAAGACTATGTTTCATTATATACTATTACCAGTCTTATGTATATAGTAGGTATTTCGTGCACTGATTTTCGTTTTAAGTTACTTTTAAATTACCTAGATTGTAATATCAAATGGCTGTATCGGAATTTGCTGTATTTCAATGTAATACTTCGAGATCGGTTATATGCTTCGAGGCGACGACCTCCGTCATTTCCTATGTATAGTTGGGTTTTTAGTTAATTTCTCGAACTGGGGACATGTAGCATTGTGATCTAGTTCGTTCGGACGACCGACGACGGGGATTTGTAAATAGATGTAATTGATACATGTTTGTCATGTACGGAGTTAGTTGCATTTTACCATTGTTGCGAACTGCCAAAATGATTGTAATAATTTTGTAGCGTTGATGTATCGTCGACCGCACCTCTTGTCAGCTGTCCGTCTTCATACGTCATATTGTCGCCTAACCACATCTCGTTTCACTACAGAATAAAACGCAATTAGCTATATCTCCCTCCAAAAAAAAGCACTTGCCAAAAATCCTACATATATTTTTACCATTCAATAAAAGTTCAATCTGTTACGTTTACCCTTTAAAAATCCATTCGCTATCGCCTTCGTTTCAATGTTTCCCACCAAAGTTATAGTTGTTTTAATTATTATAACATTCTCCAATTTGAAACAATATAGGGAATCTGTCAAACTATACGTGTATAAAGTTATCTAGTAGTTATCTGTATTGAACGAGAACGAGTGATTGTGTGAAGTGACATTGCGATGACAGCGCGCGAATTCTGACAGTTCGCGTCACCTAGTGCAGTCGGCGGTATTTAAAGCGAGCTGTGTAGCATCTATAACATCCGAGCTCGCCGCACTCTAACAATAAAACTATTGCATAATTACATACTTGTGTTTCATTTCCCCTCACACTTTCCTAAGGGGTCGGATATATGATTGTTTATGGAGTTGGCTGACAAACGAGCAAACAGCTCGCCTGATGGTAAACGATCACCGACGCCCATGGACATTTGCAACGTTACAGAACTTACAAATGCGTTGCCAGCCTTCAAGGGGTGAATTATTGAAAAATGGAGGGATGATGATAGATAAGATAGGAGGAAGCGGGAAAGGGAGGGAAGAAGGGAAGGGATGGAGTCAGAGGTAGGTAGGGTAGTTAAAGAGGGAGAATTAGGAGGGAGAGGGATGGGCCACCGGCCACCTCACTTATCGGACGAAACGCGGAAGCAAAAACACTTCTACTTTACGCCAATTTTCTGTCAGGTCGTAAAATATATATACACTACCGGCCAAAAGTTTAAGACCACCTACATCACAGTAGGAAAATGAAATCTAATTACAGATCAAGACGTTTAATTATTAATACACGTAAGTACACCAAGAACAAGACAAAAAATAATCAAGAAACATCAATAATTTATGCGAAAAATTAATTTAAGATTAGTTAAAAATGCTATACATATTTTAAACTTTCTGCGTTAAAACCCTCCTTTGCATAATTTTTTCACTTGTCTTCATCAATTTATCGATTGTGTTTTGAAAAATTTTGTTGATTGAAAAATTGTTCCAGCTTTCTCGTAAAGCCTTCCATATGCATTCTTTAGGAAGGAAAACAATTGCGCATATTTCTATCAAGCTCTTCTAACAAAAGCTCAATCGGGTTGAGATCCGGTTTATTTTATGGACTGAACTGACAAACAAGCGATAACCGCCGCCCATGGACATTTGCAATATTAAAGAACTTGCAAAAGCGTTGCCAGCTTTTAAGGGGAGGAATTTTTGAAGGAGGGAGAGAGGAAGCGGGGTGTTAGAAAGGAATGGAGGGGATGAGCTGGGGATGATTAGTTGATGAAACGCGGAAGCGCAAACACTTCCATTTTAAGTCGATTTTCTGTCAGGTCGTGGAACTTTTCCGGTTTGAGCCGGCCCATTCAGCAGCGGGAGAAGCTGCGTAGCTCTACCACCGTAAAAGGCTGCTCTTTTTTCACGATTTTATCGACTCGTTTGAAATCTCCGGTTCAATGTTCCGAGAAACATCTCCAGAACATGATGGAACCACCACCATGCTTGAATGTTGGCACCACAC